>MDKI01057746.1:0-67810 GCA_005239505.1 Nicotiana paniculata
ATATATATATATATATATATATATATATATATATATTGTTGCGGCGTGCAACCCGATCCATAAATATCCTCTCATACTCGGCCCTCAGCCTCATTACATATATACCCATAACTTTCCTCATACTCACATACTCGACTCTCGGCCTCACTACATATATACTCATAACTGCCCTCATATACTCGGCGCTCGGCCTAACACATATATATTGCTGCGGCGTGCAGCCCGATCCATAGCCATCCTCACATACTCGGCTCTCGGCCTGACTCGGTCACCCTCACAAGCCACTTAGGAAATTCATCTCAACTCACGGGTCTCAGCCCAAATACTTTTCAGAGTTTTCAAAGCAGTGTGATAACAGTGAAAATAACAACAAGTCGAAAACATGACTGAGTCCACAATTGTTCTATCAGGATAGTGTAAGAATAGTAGAAAAGTACGTCTGAGAGTCTAAACAGGTCGGCACAAGGCCCCAATCATGGAAAATACCACTGAGGGTCTAAATATGTCGGCACAAGGCCCCAATCATGGCTCACAACCCATATACAAGTGTAAATTTCTAAAATACAGGACATCATAAGGTTTCAAATCGAATACGCGGCTTAATCGTCGCTACGGGATGGACCAAGTCACAATCCCTATCGTTGCACGCCCCCACTCTCGTCACCTAGCATGTGTGTCACCTTATTTACCACAACAATATCAAATACCAGGGTGTCATACCCTCAGGTTTAGAGTTACAATCGTTACTTACCTCAAAACAGCACGAAAGCTACTCCGTGATGCTCTTGCCCCTCGAGTTGGCTCCCAAAAGCTCCAAATCTAACCAAAACTAGATTAACGTCATCAATATACGGTAACGGAACAAAACCCAATCGAAAGATATAAATTTTTAACACAACTCTCGAAATTTTCCAAATCCGGCCCCCCGCGCCCACGTCTCGAAATCCGATAAAAAATATATCACAAGAATCATTATCCTCCCACGAGTCCATACATACTAAGAACATCAAAATCGGACCACAATTTCCCACTCAAATCACCAAAAGAATTCCCAAATTCTTCCTCCCATTTTTCCCAAATTTTCTACTTAATTCCTCAAATTGCATGGTGAAAATCAAGACAAATTCATGAAATTTAACAAAAAATGATTGAAGAACACTTACCACAAGAATCCCACTGAAAATCTCGTCCAAAACTCCTTCACCCGAGCTTTCAAATGGAAAAATGAGTTATGGCCAAGAACCCCCAAAATTAGAACTTAAATTGTATGCCCAGACATTTACCCTATGCGATCGCGGAAGAAGGCACGCGATCGCGAAGAACAAATATCCTGCCCAGCCAAACTAACCCTATGCGATCGCAGAAACACCTATGCAATCGCGAAGAACCACTTCTCAAAACTATGCGATCGCGACCAGCTCTGTGCGATCGCATAGAGCAATATCATCACCTCACTGCCACACGCACCCACACTGTGCAATCGCAAGAAACCTCACATGACCGCACTGTCCTACCTCCTCCCACTACGCGATCGTGGACCATACAATGTGATCGCATAACAAAACTTTTGCTGCCTTGCCAACAAACCTATATCGCAGCCTCACCATTGCGATTGCATACAAGGAAACCAGACCAAGAAAATACAGTAGCTACTGCAGTCCTTTTAAGGCCAAACACACTCCATTAACCACCTAAAACACACCCGAGGCCCCGGAGACCTCAACCAATCCTACCAACACACCTCATAACATCATTCAAACTTAGTCGAGCCTTCAAAACACCTAAAACAATGCAAAAACAAAAAAATTACATCGAATTCAAGCCTATGAACTTTGAAACTTCTAAATTCCGCCAATAAGGCCGAAACTATCCAAAACACATCTGATTGACCTAAAAACTTGCACACATATTCAAAATGTCATTACAAACCTGCTCCAACTGTCGGAATTCCATTCCGACCCCTGTAGCCTATTTACACTGCCGATCGAAAATCGTCAAAAACTAACTTTCGCCAATTCAAGCCTAATTCTACACCAGACATCAAAACCACATTCCGAACACACTCCTAAGTCCCAAATCACCCAACGAATCTATACGAACCATAAAATCCGCAAATCGAGGTCGTTTACCAGTAAGTCAACTTTCAATTGACTTTTCCACTATTGAAGCAAGATAAGAGACTAAGTATCTCATTTCTCTCCAAAATCGCTCCGAACCCGAGCCAACTAATCTAACACAACATAATGAAGCTGAACAACATACAATGAAGCGGAAATGGGGGAAACGGGGCTAAACTCTCGAAACGACCGGCCAGGTCATTACACACATGCATCTTTATTTACCACTGAGCTATGGCCGGTCGGGCAGTCATGCATTTACTACTGCTTTACGGCCGGTTGGGCAGTTACACATTTACCATCGAGCTACGGCCGGTCAGGCAGTCTTGTATTTACCATCGCGCTACGGCTGGTTAGGAGTTACCACTAATCAGTTGGGCAGTTAACATCACGAGAATGATGTAATCAGAACTACTATATTGTAGTTTTATTTCTATATATGAGAAGGGTCTTATTCTATATGTTACGGCCCTCAGCGGAAAGTCAGAAGTTATAAATTGACTCTTATCCCTCCCCGAGATAGTATCTTATTATTATTACTTTTCATTTCTTTCTTACATACTCGGTACATTCTTTGTACTGACGTCCCTTTTCCCGGGGCGTTGTGTTTCATGCCACGCAGGTGTAGATAGGCAAGGTGAGGACCATCCACTATAGGCTACCTCCAGATATCAGCTTTTGGTTGGTGAGCTCCACATCTTCTTGGAGTATTACCGAGTCACGTTCTATATATGTTATTTTGTTTTATGTGGATGTCGGGAATCCTATCCCGATTTATTATTATGGTCATGTTTTCTTATAGGTTTTGCAGATAGTGTCCTGTGTATAGTTTAGGTATGACATGTCAATGACCTTGTCGGCCCCTATGTATCTATATAAATCTTGTTTTGAATTAGTTATGTGAGTTAAGATCTAATATTGTCAATTATATATATAGATGTGGCCTATCATGTCCCGTGACGAGTCTTATAGGAAGAATAAAAATAAATAAGGTATGTGGCGCTCGGTTGAGTAGGCACTGGCTTCCAGTCGTGGCCCTCTGATTTGGGTCGTGACAAAAGTGGTATCAGAGCGGGTTTGTCCTAGGGTTTTCTACAAACCATTTCTAGTAGAGTCATGTTTATGAATGTGTTGTGCACCACGTTGTATAAACAGGAAACTACAGGCAATTTAGGGACCAGTTACCCTTCCTTCTTGATATTAGATCGTGCAATAGAGCAGATTCATAGGGAATAAAGCCCTTGACCTTTGACTTGTTTTATATATACAGCGAATCCTATGACCAGGAAAGCTACGAATAGTCAGAAGGTTAAAGCAGTGGCAAATGAGGGCATAAGTAGAGTACCAATGTCTAGTAAGGGCCAGAGTAATATTTTTTAGCCGCTCAGGCTCAGCGCCGGGTAGGTACAGGTGTTGGTCACGTTGACAGGATTATTAGCACAAGAGTTCGAGACTTCATCAACCTGGACCCTCTAGTGTTTACAGGATCCAACAAGGCTGAGTACCCGCAAATTCAGCCCACCAGATTTATAACAGTCTCCTCCTCTTCAGTACACCCTCAAGAGTGAGGCCTAAAGCATCATCTAGTAGAGGTAGAGGCAGGGGTGGAGCATCTAGCTCCGGCGATAGTCAGAACCGCATATATGGTTTGGCAGGTCATCAGGACCCATAGGCTACACCGGAGGATGTGTCAGGTACTGTGACTATGGGTAATGATCGATCTTATTAATGAAAATTGCCCAGCTAATATGATTAATATAAGAGTGAGTTGGCATTACGTCTAAGGGATTAAGGGAAACCAAGGCTAGCTTGAAAGCAAAGTAAGAACCCGAGAGTAATGGATTAAGGGAGGAAAGGTGAGTAACCTAGGACATCAGGAAGTTAGAACCCTGATAGCTCTAACGCCCAAGGTAGGAAACAACATATAGTACGCAAGATCTTGGGAAAGTTAGTACAATGGAATAGAAAGTTATGAACCTGTTTATTAAAATTACAACTAGAAGGTATCAGCGCCTAGAAGATAGATTAACAAAATCGTAGTTGACGAATGGATTAGGAAGTAGTTTTAGGGAGGGACAACTTCCTGAACGTGTGAGAGACTGATATTTGTTTCATTGGAGTATAGCCCGGGAAGATATATACATTTATAATTGATGAGTATGTATGTACATCTTGCAAGTTGAAATATTCGAGGATGAATGTTTTTAAGGGGAAAGGATGTTACATCCCGCATTTCGTCCGTTAAAGTTTCGTCCTAAGTTAATCGACTTAGACTCGGCAATGAGATTATTTTTTAGGTTATAAGCATCTATGTTATTTGTAACAAGTTATAAGTAAGTGTCATAAAGGTCAGAGGGTTAACGAATCGAAGTAATTGAGTATCGCCGAAGTTTGTTATTTTGTGATAAAATGTGATCCAAGCTATAATACCTCGTATTTAAGGATTAGTACTATACAATATACCATACGACCATGCTAGTAAATTATATTATAGTAAGATATATAAAGTATGTTAAAAATGAGTAGTATTTTAAGTAATTTAAGATAATTCTTAATTATGTGGATAATTGGATAATTAACTATTTTGGTGGAAGATTAATTAAAAGATTAGATAAGGCATACAAGGCTTAATGTGGAAGGCCCCTCCCCCGTTCCAAAAATAATGTGTGACTAATATGTGACATCTATGCCACATGTCACAATACTTCAAAATGGTGGCAAGTGAGGTGGACCCCACTATCCACTCATTCCCTTTTTGGATGGATTCATTTAAGACATGTATATCACAAATAAGACTAGACACTGCCAATTGGTTGGTGAGCTCCACATCTTCCTGGAGTATTGCTGAGTCACGTTCTATATATGTTATTTTGTCTTATGATGATGTCGGGAACCCTATCCTGACTTATATATTATGGTCATGTTTTCTCAGAGGTTTTGCAGTCAGTGTCCTATGTATAGTTTAGGTTTGACATGTCAACGGCCTTGTCGACCCCTATGTATCTATATAAATCTATTTTTGAATTAGTTATGTGAGTTAAGTTCTAATATTTTCAATTATATATATAGATGTGGCCTATCATGGCCCGTGACGAGTTTTATAGGAAGAATAAAAATAAATAAGGTACCTGGTGCTCGGTTGAGTAGGCACCTGGTGCCAGTCGTAGCCCTCTAATTTAGGTCATGACAGATTTCCAGCCATATGAAGTCATATACACAACTCCAAAATAGTCCAATAAGAGACAACAACTTCTTATACAACTTCAACTTACCAAAATAACTTAACCAACACATAGAAAAGCTTAATCCCAAGAAATAGGGTGTTATTCATAACTTAAATAATCTGAAAAAATTCGAACCAAAGCTTCTCTTAACTTACAAGCACCCTTAAACACATCACAACACCATAGAGACTCCCTTCTTCACTTAGGCTAACATTTGTGGCTAGGTTTAGGTAAAACCACCTTGGATTCGACTTTGAATCTTGGATAACTTTTATGGAAGTGTTGAGAGAGTTTGGAAATTGTCCTTGGTCGAAAATGACAAAAAATGAGCCATCCAACCTCTTTAAAATGTTCAAGGGTCATCCACCGCCTAAGGGGGTCCCACTGAATGTTGCTTGCACGGTCTCACCAAAATATCAATATCTATCTACTCGGATGTTGTATCAACAAAAAGTTTAATGCTTTAGAAACTAGACTCATAGATCATCAATTTGGTAGGTGGATCATATTGTAATTACAAGTATATTTGGATAAAATCTCATCTATATTTGACCTAATTTTCAGCATATTTATGAATGTGACTTGTGATGACCTTTGCCAACTTTTGTTCCACAACTATCTTGACTTAAAAATGTGATACAAGACTATCATAAAAATAACATAACTCATAACATAACCTCTTTATCATGTTAAGCATCCTAGTATCATGTTAAGCATCCTAGTATTATCTTGTACGACTATGAACTTGTATGTGCACCTATGTGACTCGTATCTCCTTTTTCCTCTAGCTTTTATCCAATCTCTAGGCCTCACTTTGTGAACATATACAGAACTATGACAAGCTGTCCCTATGGGAATCTATAGGTGACTAAAGTTCTTTGCTCGGTACTTTGTCAAACTTACAACTATTGCAATATCTTGTTCCATAGCCTCGGTTATATATGATTATGGCTTTACTATAACCATGTAGGTCATACTATACCATAACTCTTTCTTTGTTTTACTATTACCGAGGTCTTCTACACTATTTCAAGTTACTCTCTCACTGCTTATCCTATATGTATAAATCTAAGTCCATTAATGCTTCCTCATTACTGTTAATCTTAATAATGACGGACTAAACTCATCACATACTCTGTAACTTTTATACATCCATTGTTGATTCACCATAATGTTGAATCATAATCTACCACTGATAAGTTGAAACCTCTTACGTAATACATTGCCATTAGGGTTCACATTGCATCGGGGAACATTTGAAGTGATTTTCCTGATCCACCTAGGAACAATACTAGACTTCAATAACCGTATTTTGTAGCATTCCAAGGTGATTCATCTTATGGGGGTATTCTAATCTCGTGCAATTCATGAAATCCCTTTTGTTAAAATCATTACTCAATCAAAAGCCTAAATGTCATACTTTAATATATCACCACTACACCCTTATTATACTACCAGGGAAACATTTCATCTCTTCTAATTTCTCCTAGTCTTAGCATCCTCTGAGTTCATTCAGGTTGTACCGAGCTTTCTATAACTTATAGAAACCATCGGCTCTCTTGTTTTGATGGGTTTTCCCAGCGCTTACCTATTCTCATCATGTTCTCACTCAACTTTTCTTATCCTTACTCCTATCTACTTAAAACCTTGTCGCTCTATGATACTTTAGCTTGCGACCTACACATATATATTTATACTACTCGCAACCTTCCTTTAACTTGCTGGCACCATGTATTTCCTTTGGTGCCTTCTAATTTGTCTTTAAATGTAACCAATTAATTTTCGTAGTCGTTCTACCACTTGTTGCATGCTTGGCTAATCTTATTGCCCACAAATACTTGAATTTCCTGTAACTCATATGATCTCAAATATCACCTTTGATTTTTTTTTCCCGTTCATTAGCCACGATAGGTGCCACTTTCTTATGGAGTGTATACAATATTATAGTGACATTGTTGTTACAATATCGTTTCTTCTTCAAGTTACTATGCTTAGGTTGAAGCCTTTTTCTTTATTGCCTCACCTAGTCTTCTGTTATAGTACTTAGGGGAGACCCTTTGACTCTTGTAAAACTGCGAGATTATTACATCATATACCTGACAGAATTTTTGATGGTCTTGCTCACCTATAATTATCCCTATTTACTTACCTCCGGGCCCTTGTGCACGTAGGGTTGCTTCTTAACTGAAATTTTTGAATGTCTTCCTAGTGGAATTCTCTTTTATTTCCATAACACTTATAACGTACCTTTAACCACCCCAACTTCTATATGAATATTTCTCAAGGATTACGACATCATATCTGCGAGACTGAATTTTCTATGTTGGGGTTCACTACGTTTATTGATGTTCGACCAAAAATGCATATATTTAACCATTAATGCCTTGCATTCTAGTACTTTTAATCGTCTTTTGAGTATTAATTATATTATTTTATTTTTTAATATTATATTTTAATTGTGTAGGAATAAAGTGGTGTGAAAATAAAGAGATTTGGAATAAAGTTGATAAAACGCGGAAGAAAAAGAAAGGAAAATAAATCAATTAAAAAGTGGGAGACAAAGGGGGGACACTCTTTGGGTTTTGTCCCCCCCAAGTGTAAGATAATGAAAAGGGGAAACAGAATTTGAAGTAAAGGAGGACTTTGAACGTGTAAACGGCAAAACGTACTGCTTCTAGCGCTAAGGCCAGCCCGTTGTGCTAGCCTGGACCCTACGTTGCGAGATTTTTCCTATTTTGCCCAGAACAAGGTTATTTCGGCCCTACATGGTCCCAATTTGTATAAAAGGGGGGTTAACCTATTTTTTAGAGTAACTTTTGACCAAAGGAGATCACAGAGCCGTCGTGGAGGCCGGGTTTCATCTTTCTTCCATCAAACTTTGTAATTTTTATGTGTCTTTGTATGATTTATTGTTTGGCTACCATGTCTATGTGGAGCTAAACTTCACGTTCTAGGGTTGTGGTTCTTTCGTGACTATTGTTATTCGGATAATGATTTTTCTTTCTTGATTTATCATTTTAGTTTATTTATTCAATCCTGCGCTTAATTATTTGATTGTGTAAAGACCCGTAAAATTTCTATGCCGAAAATAATGTTCGAATAGGTCCCTGTGCTTTTATAACTGTAGAAATTCTTAAAACGGTCCTATTTTGAGTAAAAAAGTATCCCAGAACTTGAAAGATTAAATTTTCTTGGAATTGCGCATTATGCGACACACTGTGCGATCGCATAACAGGTATACGGACCGCATAGTGGTCGCATACCTGGACAGTAGCCTGTCCAAATTGAGGACAACTATGCGGCCCGGAATGCGATCACATTTTGGGTATGCGGACCGCATAGTTGTCGCATTCTTTCCCCGTGGTTTTTGCGAAGGAGGTTGTGCGACGCACTCTGCGATCGCATAATAGGTATGCGGACCGGATAGTGGTCGCATACCTGGGCAGTTTGGTTCCCATTTTGGGCCCATTTGAAGGCCAGCTATGCGACAGGAATGTGAACCACATAGCAGGAATGTGATCGCATTCCTGACCGCATTTCTGTGTCGGGGCTCCTATTTTCTAAATTTAAGACCCGACCCCCTATTTTATAAAACACCCCTTCCTTTCATTTTTAATGATTTTCTAACCAAAAATATAGAGAGAAGAAGAGATTTCTTGAAAGAGAAGGTTTCAACATCATCCAATTTGATTTTCCAAACTCCCTCAAGCCCGGAAATTATCGAGTTATTGTCATCTTCTTCACTTAAAGAGGTAAATCTTCACCCTATTTCCTCAATTTCTCAGATTTTGTGTAAAAATGAAACACACATAGGTTGGTTCTTGTAAACAAAAAGTGAAATCTTGCATGCATGTGAATTAAACCTCATAATCTAGTAAAGGGAAAAACAAGTTTGGATAATTATTCTCAAAAGGGGTTAGTAGTCTAAGGGGTCACATACTGTTTGATAAAATGCTCAATTGGGTACAAGATTCCGAATTCTAAGTGAAATATGTCACATTGTGGAATAGATTGACGGTGCTAGACGGTTCAGTGACTTGTGATAGAATTTTAAAAGGGGACGACTCGAGGTATGTATGGCTAACTTTAATCTTCGTAGAGTCACCTTGTTGGTTCCCAAACATTTGGTATGAGTTTCTTGCTGAGTATATGTGAATTGATTGCCCGGTTGTGTTGAGGTGTGAGATTTCATTCTCTGATTTTTCTTAGTCGACTATCGTGATAATTGAAATTGTGAAAGGTAACTTCTATGTGATTACTCTATCATGTGCAAGGTTTTTTAAATACTTGAGTATGTTGGTATGAAATAATGGTAACGAACTCAAATGTGTAAATGTAACTAAGTGATTAGGGTTGTGTAACAAGTGATGAAAGGGAGTTGTGAATTGACTTAATTGAACTAAATGACCATGGAAATATCGTATATGACTCACTGTTGGCAAGGTTTATTGTGGCTTAACTTCATATGGATTGTGGGTTGTAATGAATTTATATTCTTGTTGATGAGCATCTCTGCGGTTGAATTAATGGGTGATAAAGACTATTGTGAACACATGATTGTTTAGGTGTTATGAAGTTGTACTATTGATGATATGAAGCCCTGTGATTTAAATTGTGGGTTGTTATTGTTTGCTATGAAATGTGATGGTAAGGTGGGATCGGGTTGCACGCTGCAACAGAAGTAATAAGGGTGTGATGTGATTGTAAGGTGGGATCAGGTTGCAAGCCGCAACAGAAATGTAAGGTGGTATCGGGTCGCACGCTGCAACAGAAGTAATAAGGGTGTATTGTGATTGTGAGGTGGGATCGGGTTGCATGCCACAACAGGGGAAACGATTGAAATAAGAAACTGCGGAAACCTCATTTGTGATCCTCTGTATCTCTGTGCAATATTTGTTTGGGTTTCTTTAACTGCCTCATATATGTGTATTGTTTGATTTTACATAGAGTGAATTTTATACATACTAGTACTATTCAATGGTACTAACGTCCTTTTGCTGGGCGCGCAACATCTTTTATATGGATATAAGTGGTTCCATAGCAGGTAGCTCAGTTCGCCGTTAGTTGTGCCTCCTCTTCATCTTTCAACAGTACTGGTGAGCCCCACTTCCTCCCGGGGTCGTGTGTAATTCATGCCATCTCTTTTGAATCTGTATTGTATTTTAAGGTATAGCCGGGGCCTTGTTGCCGGCAAGTATTGTATAAACTCCTAGTATTCGTAGAGGCTCCGTAGACAGGATATGGGTGTATATATGTATTTTGGGTAGTAACTGTTGAAATACTAGGAGTATTGTATAAAATCCTAGTATTCGGAATCGTGGTCCGTATTGGAAAGTTATGTATGTATTGTGTATCTTTTTGGGAATCAACTGTTGAAATGCTAAAAGAGAAATGAACTTAAGTTTGTAAACCCACGCTTAAATCCTAAGTTGTTATTTCATATGGAACATGGTGCATTGTATAAACGGGGGAAACGCGTTGGTAGGAAAGGCAATCCAGGTCTGCTTGACCGGGTTCACCCGGTTAGGTGCCGGTCTCGTCCCTCGGTTTTGGGGTGTGACAGATTGCTTGATCACCAATTGAATACTATCTACGAAATTAGAATTGAACTCGAAAGTGGGAATTCTAGATTGCTTATAGGATTGAGTAGAACAAGTTCTTGAACCTGAGCATCGAGGAACGGATTTGCGGTTAGGACAGACATATACCTAATTTCCTTTCTTGGTAGATTAACATGAATTATAAATGCATTCTTTTTAGTTCTAATTCCATAGACATATAGGCGTTAGGTTATCTTGAATAGGCGAGTAAGAACTCGATAGATTCTTATGAGAAATATTAACCCTATCAACCAATGAACTAGATGAATCAGTTAATCAATTCAATTGAAGAATACAGGAATGTTATATAGCCCATAACCCTAGATTGTTTCATAACATTGATAACATAAAAATATGTTCTTCCTTCGTTCAAAGTTCATTATTTGTTTTTATTTATTTTAATTAGTTAAGAATCAAATACTTTTGGGTTTAATCTTTTTTAGATAATTATGATAGTCTAATTTAGTTAATAGTTAATCACAAGTCCTCGTGGGTTTGAAATCTGACTTGTAGTCACTTTATTACTTGACGACCGCATATATTTGCGTGTGCGTTGGCCACAACAAGTTTTTGCTTGCACAGTCTGTATCATCTTGTCTATCCATAACTAGGCTCTTCCTAAATCAAAAACTAACTACTTATTGGTCCATTCTCATATATGTATTCCGCGTAATATCTCTTGGGATATGTCCTTTGTCTTAACTTACCTCTCGCACTGGCTCCTGATGTATCAAGTGTCCATTTGTACTTATTTATCAATAACATCCTAGCCAGGAACTCTTACTGCCTCTCCCCGGCGTCGTGCTTGCAGAATGTGCTAGAGTTGCGACTTATCTGTAGGATCTGAATAAATGCAACCTCATCCCTTAACTTCTACTTAATACCACATCACACCATCTTCCCCCCTTTATGGGAGTACTAAGATTTAGTGTTGCGAAGATCTACCTATAGATGTTTTACCTATTCATATTTGGTGTCTTTTCACATCATCAATGACCCTTACTCGCCTTATGGTAACCCTTATGTACCAGGATAACTGAATTCCTTATGCATAAGGGTGACACCTAGTGTAACTGGCACACTTAGTCCTTTAAGCTTAACTCTGCTCATAGTGCTTGCTTTAGGGAAGCATCTTCCGGAATTCACTTTAAAGGTTATTCTTTTGTTGTCCATTATATTATTGCCGGAATGCTATCTTTGAAATTCTCATGATGCTGACTATTATCAAATTTTTCGATTCCTAATTCATTTTCAATTTATCTTGTTCACTAGCCCATACTGATTTATATTACTTTAGGGATCTATCTTAGCCCTCTGGTAATCACGTTCGAGTACCAACTCATTTCTCGAAATAAGGGTATGACTTTATGGCTTATACAATTTTATTTTCTTAAGGAATGTCACCTCTTGTCTTTCCGTCACTTGAATATAGACTCTGTCATACTGCCATATGTTGATTTACCATTATCACCAATTTATCACATCTCACTCATAATGATTCATTTACTCTCTTCTTATTCTCCGGCTAGTATTTATGTCTATCACTTTATTCTGAAAACTTCAACAAAACGTTCTTTCACTTTTGACTCCCCTTGCTTCATCTCATTGGCTCTTCGGGACTCCTAGCTTTCTCTCTTTTTCTTACTAGGGGCGGGAATCATACTAAGGTAAATACTTATCCCTTCTAGGATTCCATTGTTTATCTTCTAAAATTTCTAAACATTCTACTATTTATATCTGACTGTACTATTCTAGCGTGCACGATCTAGGTTCCTCCCAAGGAGATCTATTACCACGTTTGCACTATCCTTCGGAAATGTTAGTTAACGATAATAATCCATCCACCATTTTGGGCTATTCTAACCCCAGCTGGATCCTGATATCAAATCCTTCTCCTAAACTGTATGTGTTAGCTCACATGGGGCATAACTAAGATGGGTGTGGCCAATTGTATATATCTTTGTTACTGTTGAAAGTAACTCAGAATGCTTATATTTCTTTGCCTGGATTATGATTTTGAGGGGCCTTACACTCCAATACCTCAGATTTAGTCTTTCTACTTGAATATGTGTTGAATACTATGGTGATGAGTGTAGTTCTCACTTGACACACTATAAAAGTAATGCCTCGAAATCTTATGTGCAAATACAATCACCGCCAACTTTAAGTTGTGGGTAAGGTAGTTCTTCTCATTTACATTCAGTTTTCATTGGTAAAAAGCAATCACTCTATCATTGTAAGGCCCCGTAAAATTTAGCCTAAAACCTGGAGTTTCGTGGTGCCGAGGTGGAGTAATGCATTTGAGGTTGAAGAAAAATTGTTACAAAATAGGGCCTTTATGCGGTCCATTATGCGATCGTAGAATTGATCTGTGGATCGCACATCAGCCGCAGAGTGAAGCAGATGGGAAAATTTTGGAGCTTGTTTTGTGGTCAACTATGCGACCGCATTCCGTCGCATCCCTGCATAGAAATGCCCAGTTCCGGAGGGCCATTATGCTGTCCATTGTTCGGACCACAGAAGTATTATGCGGTCGCATATGCAACCACAGATCTGCATTGGGGCTTTTTTTTCTAATTTCATAACCCGACCCTATTTCGATAAATCGTTAGGGACCATTTGTAAAGAGAAAATATGATATTTTAGGTGTGAGGAAGTGATCTAGAGTGAGAGGGGGTTCCTAAACTAATTGTTCATCAATTCTTGCTTAAGGCTTGGAGGATTAACAAATTACTAGGTCTTCATCCTAGAGCTAAGATTCTACTCACTAGCCCTCAATTTCAAGATTTAAATGAAAAAAGGTAATGAGAAAAGACATTCTTGGGTGTGTGAGTTTTATTATTAATGAATGTACTATCAAGGTTTTTGGGAAGATTGTTGAGCTTAATTGGGTAGAATTTGGGTGGTGGGATGAAGGAATCCGTCATAGGAGGACCTTGAAATCATAATGCCCACCTACTGTTTGATAAAATGCTCAAATAAGCTGGAACCATGAACTCCTTCCTAATTTGTGTTCAATTTTGATATATTTCCAAATAGATCGAAGGGTCTAAAATTTGCGAACATTGTATTAATTTGTCACGCCCCAAAATCGAGGGAAGCGACCGGCACTCAACCGGGTGACCCCAGTCAAGCGAACCTGATTTGCCTTTCCTATCCCACGCGTTACCCCGTGATTTCAATATACATCATTCAAGTAAAATAGCCATTTATGACTTAAGCATAAGTTTCCAACTTAAATTCGTTCTACCTTTTATCGTTTCTAACATATGATGCCAAATACTTACAAAATACATACAACATTAACAACGTGGACCACGATTCCAAACCGTACGCTTACTACCCAAAATACATATATACTTTTCCCCATATTCTGTCTACGGAGCCTCTACAAGTACAAAAGATTTATATATTACTTGCCGACAACAAGGCCCCGGCTATAACTTACACTACATCATAAACTCAAATTAAAGTGACATGAGTCACACGCGGCCCCGGGAGGAAGTGGGGCTCACCAGAACAGCTGACGGAGAGGAGAGGAAGCACTACTGACGGTGGGCTAAATTACTTGCTGTAGAACAACCTACATTTATATAAGAAAATGTAGCGCCCCGGCAAAAGGGACGTTAGTATTGTGGAATAGTACTAGTATGTATGAACAAACCTCATCCCAAGTACAATCAAACAACACACAAGTAAGAAAGAGTAATAGAACTAATCAATCAATGCATGTGGAAAAGAACAACCAAATCATCAAATTTCACAATCTCTCATTTTTTCCCTTTTTCAACATTTCCATATTCAAGAATTTCCCCGATTTTTCATTTCAATGGTGATAACGATCATGTTCCGTCCTTATTACCTCGGCCACCCTTATTACCTCAGCCACCCTTGTTACCTCGTCCACCCTTATTGACTCACACCTTATCAAGCTTATTGCTTTGTGTTGCGGCGTGCAACCCGATCCCGCCAGACAATCACATTTCATAACATCAACCACAAACAATTACATCACAAGAATCATCACTTCAAGGAATACAAGTTCCTATCAACAATTTATGCATTTGGGCCCAAGGCACCATAACTCTCATCAAGTACTAGTTTCATGAACACGGTGTTGCCACAATCGCCCAATTCAGTTACATTGTTTCACAATACTCTTTTTCATTACTTTCCATGCATGGATTCCAACTATTTTATGCATTCCCACATTCGGGCACATTATCAATCTTTCGTTCATTACCCATCAAACATCTTTCACAACTTCATACAGCACAATAGCATGACAATCAACTAGGAAAATCGGAGACTAGAATCTCACGCGTCAACACGCCTGAAAAATCAATTCACATATTTCCAGACAAGGCACGCATACCAAATACCCGGAACCCACAAGAGGATTCTACGAAGGTTAAAGTTAGCCATACATACCTGGGGTCTAAATTCCTTTTTAAATTTACTCACGAATCAACGGACCGACTAGTACCGTCAATCTAGTTCACAATTAAACATGTTCAACTCAGAATCAAGAGCCATGCATACAATTTGAACCTTTTTTAAGCATTTATCAACTACTATATGACTCCCCCCTTAGATTTCCAACCCCTTATTTGTGAACCTTATCCCAACCCACTTCCTCTTACTAGATTTTGGACATTAGTGAACATGTATGCAAGGTATAAACTTATATTTTCAAGAATCAATTCATGAGAGCCCCCCTTTTGTTTAAAATCAGAAAATTAATGAAAAAAAGGGTTTGGGGATTCTTACCTGTTAGAATGAAGAAGAAGATGATTACTCGAAATTTCCAGGCCTGGGTGACTTTGAAATTTCAATTGGTAATGATGAAGCTTTCTCCCTTAAGAACCCTCTCTCCCCTCTCTCTAGTTTTGTTCAGAAAATGGTTAAAAATGAAGGGGATGGGTATTTTAAATGAACTGTGGTCGGGTTTCAAAAATTAAAAAAATAGGGCCCGACACAAGAATGCGGTCAGGAATGCGATCGCATTCCTGACATGCGGTTCGCAGATCTGACCGCATAATGGCCCTCAAGATGGGCCAAAAATCCAGAACACACTGCCCAGCTGTGCGACCAATTGTGCGGTCCGCATACACGTTATGCGATCGCATACTGGACCGCATAGTTGACTTCAAATGAGGCAGTACTCTACCTAGGTATGCAACCATTATGCGGTCCGAGATGTGTGATCGCATAGTGCGTCGCATAACACCTACTTTCTGGAAAATTTATATTATTTAAGTCTCGGGCTACTTTTTACTCAGTTCAGGTCTGTTTCAAAGATTCCTACAATAAAAACAACTCGGGGACTCATTGGGGCATTAGTTTAAAACGAGAAAATGTTACGGGTCTTTACATCCCCCCCCCCCCTTAAAAATCATTCGTCCTCGAATGAGGTTTTTGGAAATCAATTAGTTTAGAAAGCGTGACATGAAATTTCCAGATTTCCACTAACTCCAATATTTCAGAAAAATTTTGCCAGAGTTCCCTTTATAATTAGACCTATGTACCTGTTAGAGAGCCCCCGAAACACATTTCCAAGCACTATTACACAGTTTTAATCACTAAATAACTCACACACAACATTGTTACTCCAACAATTTGCAGATATTCAATCATTTTGTCAACTACACATAGTTCTTTCTTCTCATACCACAAACTTGCACTTGATTCATATTTTTGCACATAACTTGGTCATTTTAATGAGTCCCATACAACCCAATCACCTCAATATACTATATTAATTTCAATTAATCATTACCAACCTACACTACTATCATTCACCTTCCTAACACATACGTTCCACAAAACTTTCATTTACCTCAAGGGTTGCATACTACTCAAATAGAACTGCGGATTCAGTTTTAGCACACATTGGAAAATTACAACAATAAGGTAATTAGGGGGAAGATGGGGTGCTTTTGCACAAAATCGAACATAAAATATGATTTTCTTAGAGGTGACAGTTCTGACGATCACCACTAGACTTATTCAAAAAAATGGGGATATTTTTCTTTCATCTCATTTTCCGCTTCCCATGTGGCTTCCTGTATGTGCTGACTTCGCCACAATACTTTAACTGAAGCAATTTATTTGTTCCTCAATCTACGGACTTGTCTATCAAGAATAGAAACTGAAACCTATTCATACGATAATTCTTCATTAACCTCAATAGTCTCAACTGGCATGATAGCTAATGGATCTCCAACCACTTTCTTCAACATGGAAACGTGGAACACCGGGTGCACTAACGACAATTCAGGGGGTAATTACAACCTATAAGCCACTTGCCCTATCCTTTGAGCAATCTGATATGGCCCGACATACCTTGGGCTCAACTTCCCTTTCTTCCCAAACCGCATCACTCCCTTCATGGGAGATACTTTCAAGAATACCCAATCATCAACTTGGAATTCCAATTCTCTTCGAGGAACGTCCGCATAGGATTTTTGACGGCTCTGAGCGGTTTTCATCCTCTCCCGAATGACTCTGAATTTTTCCAATGCCTGGTGCACAAGATCCGGCCCTAAAACTTCTGCCTCACCAACATCAAACCACCCAATCGGAGATCTACACCTCCTTCCGTACAATGCCTCAAATGGGGCCATCTGAATACGAGCATGAAAGTTGTTATTGTAAGAAAATTGGATAAGCGGTAAATGATCATCCCAACTACCCTTGAAGTCCAATACACAAGCCCGTAACATATCTTCAAGCGTCTCAATAGTCCGTTCTTCCTGACCATCAGTCTGCGGGTGGAAAGCTGTGCTGAGATTTACCTGAGTACCCAAGCCTTGCTGAAATTTCCTCCAAAAATTAGCTGTGAACTGGGCCCCTCGATCTGATATAATAGAAACTGGAGTACCATGAAGCCTGACTATTTCCTTGGTATACACTGAGCATACTGTTCTGCAGTATCTGTGGACTTGACCGGCAAGAACTGAGCTGATTTCGTGAGTCGGTCCACTATCACCCAACTCGAGTCAAACTTACACTGAGTACGAGGTAGCCCTTCCACTAAATCCATGTTGATCATTTCCCATTTCCACATTGGAATTTCCATAAGCTGAGTTATCCCGCCAGGCCTCTGATGCTCGGCCTTCACCTGCAGACAATTTGGATATTTAGATACAAAGTCCGCCACACCTCTCTTCATACCGCTCCACCAATAAATTTCCCGAAGATCTTGATACATTTTTGTAGAACCTGGGTGCATGGAATACCTAGAACTGTGAGCTTCTGCCATCACCCTCTGCCGAAGATTATCCATATCAGGAACACATAGCCTTCCCTAGCACCGCAAAACACCATCATCGCTTCCGAGTGAAAATTCAAAAATCTTGCCATTCAAAATTGTCTCCTTCAACTGCGCCAATGTTGGATCAATAAACTGCTTCTCCTTGACTTCCGCTACAAGTGATGATTCTGCCCCATTATGCACCATGACTTTCCCCTCGTCTGAGGTCAAAATACAGACCCCCAGACTAGCCAATTGACAAACCTCCCGAGCCAACGGCCTCTGATCTTCCTCCAAATGAGCCACACTACCCATAGACTTCCGATTGAGAGCGTCGGCCACTATGTTTGCTTTTCCCGGATGGTACAGAATGTTCATATCATAATCCTTAAGCAACTCTAACCATCGTCGCTGCCTTAAATTCAACTCCTTCTGCTTGAACAAATATTGGAGACTCTTGTGGTCTGAGAACACGTCCACATGGACCCCATACTAATAATGCCGCCAGATTTTTAATGCAAACATAACTGCCGCGAGTTCTAAATCGTGTGTCGGATAATTATTCTCATGATTCTTGAGTTTCCTGGAAGAATAGGATATAACCTTCCCGTGTTGCATTAACACACATCCCAAACCAACCCTTGAAGCATCGCAATAAACCCCAAATCCCTCCGTGCCTTCTGGAAAAGTTAATATCGGTGCTTAAGTCAATCTTGATTTCAATTCCTGAAGCTATTCTCACAAGCGTCGGACCATTGGAACTTAGTTTCCTTCTGCGTCAATTTAGTCAATGGGGAGGTGAGGGTAGAGGACCCAAGAAACTGCGAATCTCTGTCGGGGTCGTTGGTCTAGGCCAATCCTTTACCGCTGTGATTTTCTGGGGATCAACCTTAATCCCTTCTCTGGAAACAACATGACTCAAAAATGTGACTGACTCCAACCAAAATTCACATTTTGAAAACTTGGCATATAATTGGTGCTGATGAAGAGTCTGCAAAACCGTCATTAGGTTTATTAGCATGATCTTTCCGACTTCGCGAGTAGACATAAATGTCATCAATAAAAACAATCACGAAGGAGTCAAGAAACGGTTTGAAAACCCGATTCATAAGATCCATGAAAGCCGCTGGAGCATTGGTCAGTCCAAAGGACATTACCAAAAATTCAAAATGGCCATAACGAGTTCTGAAGGCGGTCTTAGGAATATCCTGCTCTCTGATCTTCAACTGGTGATACCCCGACTGTAAATCAATTTTGGAGAAGAACCTCGCACCCTGCAATTGGTCGTACAAATCATCTATCCGAGGCAATGGATGCTTGTTTTTGATAGTGACGTTGTTGAGCTGCTGATAATCAATACACATCCGAAGTGACCCATCCTTCTTCCTGACGAAAAGAACCAGAGCGCCCCACGGCGACACACTCCGCCGAATGAAACTCTTCTCTAATAAGTCTTTCAATTTCTCCTTTAACTCCCTCAACTCTGCTGGCGCCATTCTGTATGGTGGAATAGATATTGGCTGCGTATCTGGCAATACATCAATCCCTAAATCGATCTCTCTATCTGGCGGAATCCCTGGAAGCTCGTCTGGAAATACTTCAAGAAACTCATTCACGACTGGGACAGACTCGGGGGCAGACACTTCCGAAGTGGTGTCCGCAACTCGTACCAAATGATAAATACACCCCTTTTAATCATCTTCCACCCCTTAAGGTAGGAAATAAACCTACCCTTTGGCACCACACCATTCCCTTTCCACTCAATAACTAACACATTAGGAAACTCTAGTCTCATAATTCTGGTTCGGCAGTCGAGTTTAGCAAAGCACGAGTAAAGCCAATCCATTCTCATGATAACATCGAAATCTACAATCCCTAGTTCGATAAGATCGGCCGTGGTATCTCGACCACACACCGTGACAACACAATTCCTATAGAGTCGTGCGGCGGTAATGGAATCACCAACCGAAGTCGACACAGAGAACGGCTCATGAAGTTGTTCGGGTTCTACCCCAAAACTTGAAGCAATAAATGGGGTAACATAAGACAAGGAGGACCCCGGATCAATAAGAGCATAACAATCAAGGGCTTGAACAGCTTGAATACCTGTAACAACATCTGGAGAAGCTTCTGCACTCTAGCGACCACTCAAAGCATAGAACCGGCTGGGTCCACCTCTACCACGAGCTCCACCTCTAACTGCACCACGCCCTGCTGGAGTTGGAGGACGTACTGAAGATGTGGCTACTGAAGAACCGGACGGCTGAGCAAAACTAGTACCCGTGCCCTGACTGGGCGCACAGAAATCCCGCCAAATATGACCTCTCACCCCACACCCGTAGCATACCGGGATATCCAGGTAACAAGGCTCGGTATAGAACCTCCCACACTTAGGTCATGGAGCCCTCCTCTGTTGCTGGAACCTCTCTCCTGGACGACCGGACTGATGGGGTCCCTACTGTCTGATCCTGGTCCCCAGCGACTGCTCTACTGATAATGGTGCACTGGTGGCGATGCATTGGATGAGGTCTGAGCATAAGACTGGGATGGCCTTGATGGTCCTCTCCCCTGAACTGGCCTCCCTCCTCAAACTGAACTCCCCAAGTGGCCCGCTGACCGAGCCCTGCTGATACTCTCCCTCTCCAACCTTATCTTCAATTTTCTAGCCTTCATGGCCTGGGCGAATCCCACTATCCTACCATAATTCATGTCTGAGTGCAAGGCAACTGTAGCAGCTTCATTCAAAACCAAAGGACTGAGGCCCTGAACAAACCGTCGAACTCTGGCACCCATAGTCGATACCAACTGAGGAGCGTACTTGGACAACCTCACGAACTCCATGTGGTACTCCCACACACTAATATTACTCTGCTTGAGAACCTCGAACTCCGTAGCACGGGCGGCCATAGCCTCGGCAGGCAAGAAGTGATCCATGAAAGCATCAACGAACTCATTCCATCTCGCCGGAGGACTTTCCTCCCCACGGGAATTCTCCCACATCTCGAACCATGAATACGGTGCTCCCCTCAGCCTGTAAGAGGCTAACTCAACCCCCTCTATCTCTGTATCCTTCATAACCCGAAGCGTCTTTCACATCTCATCTAGAAAATCCTGCGGATCGGCCTCCGGATCAATACCGGAGAACTCTGGAGGGGCCAACCGCAGAAACTGGTTGACTCTGGAACCGGTGGAATCTCCCTGTCCGCCAGAGGATGCAAGGGCAGCATGAGATCCTTGAGCCTGAGCGGCCACTAACTGGGTCAACATATGAATAGCTCTCCTGAGGTCCCCATCAGAAGTACCGGGACTTGAAGCTGGAACCGAAGAAGGATCAGGAATACCAGCGGGAGGGGTTGCAGTACCCTCTGCCGCAGCAGGAATAGGAACACTCTGGTCTAGAACAGAAAGGCCAGGTGGATTCAAAGTCGGGGACTGGCTCTCACCCGCACCATCAGGTACAGATTTCACAGCCACACTTGGGGTGGCAACGGCCTCTAAGCCGCGTCGAGCTCTCTTCTTTGGTGCCATTACTGAAAATTTTGGAACAGAGCACGAGTTAGATGAGAATATTTTCACTTTCCACTTCACCGCACGATATAGAATAATAATGAAAAGGGTGTTTCCTAAATGTCCATCTAGCCCCCTAATTATAGATGTGGTCGACAACACACCGATAAGAAGGGCTCTACTAGACACGGCTCCGAGAAATCCTAGGACACTTTTAAAACCTTAGGCTCTGATACCAAGTTTGTCACGCCCCAAAATCGAGGGATGCGACCGGCACTCAACTGGGTGACCCTAGTCAAGCGAACCTGATTTGCCTTTTCTATCCCATGTGTTACCCCGTGATTTCAATATACATCGTTCAAGTAAAATAGCCATTTATGACTTAAGCATAAGTTTCCAACTTAAATTCATTCTACCTTTTATCGTTTCTAACAAATGATCCCAAATACTTACAAAATACATACAACATTAACAACGTGGACCACGATTCCAAACCGTACGCTTACTACCCAAAATACATATATACTTTTCCCCACATATGTCTACGGAGCCTCTACAAGTACAAAAGATTTATATATTACTTGTCGGCAACAAGTCCCCGGCTATACCTTACACTACACCATAAACTCAAATTAAGGTGACATGAGTCACACGCGGCCCCGAGAGGAAGTGGGGCTCACCAGAACAGCTGACGGAAAGGAGAGGAGGCACTACTGACTGTGGGCTGAATTACCTGTTGTAGAACCACCTATATTTATATAAGAAAATATAGCGCCCCCGACAAAAGGGACGTTAGTATTGTGGAATAGTACTAGTATGTATGAACAAACTTCATCCCAAGTACAATCAAACAACACACAAGTAAGAAACAGTAATAGAACTAATCAATCAATGCATGTGGAAAATAACAACCAAATCATCAAATTTCACAATCTCTCCTTTTTCCCTTTTTCAACATTTCCATATTCAAGAATTTCCCCGATTTTTCATTTCGATGGTGATAACGATCACATTCCGTCCTTATTACCTCGGCCAACCTTGTTACCTTGGCCACCCTTATTACCTCACACCTTATCAAGCTTATTGCTTTGTGTTGCGGCGTGCAACCCGGTCCCTCCTGACAATCACACTTCATAACAGCAACCACAAACAATTACATCACAAGAATCATCACTTCAAGGAATACAAGTTCCTATCAAAAATTTATGCATATGGGCCCAAGGCACCATAACTCTCATCAAGTAGTAATTTCATGAACACGGTGTTGCCACAATCGCCCAATTCAGTTACATTGTTTCACAATACGCTTTTTCATTACTTTCCACGCATGGCTTCCAACTATTTTACACATTCCCACATTTGGGAAAATTATCAATCTTTCGTTCATTACCCATCAAACATCTTTCACAACTTCATATAGCACAATAGCATGACAATCGACAAGGAAAATCAGAGAATAGAATCTCATGCCTCAACACGCCTGAAAAATCAATTCACATATTTCCAGACAAGGCATGCATACCAAATACCCGAAACCTACAAGAGGATTCTATGAAGGTTAAAGTTAGCCATACATACCTGGGGTCGAAATTCCTTTTTAACCTTTACTCACGAATCACCGGACCGACTAGTACCGTCAATCTAGTTCATAATTAAACATGTTCAACTCAGAATCGAGAGCCATGCGTACAATTTGAACCCTTTTTAAGCATTTATCAATTGGTATATGACTCCCCCCTTATATTGCCAACCCCTCATTTATGAACCTTACCCCAACTCGCTTCCTCTTACCAGATTTTGGACATTAGTGAACATGCATGCAAGGTATAAACTTATATTTTCAAGAATCAATTCATGAGAGTCCCCATTTTGTTTAAAATCAGAAAATTAATGAAAAAAAAGGGTTTAGGGATTCTTACTTGTTACAATGAAGAAGAATATGATTACTCAAAATTTCCAGGCCTGAGTGACTTTGAAAATTCAATTGGTAATGTGAAGCTTTCTCCCTTAAGAACCCTCTCTCCCCTCTCTCTAGTTTTGTTCAGAAAATGGTTAAAAATGAAGGGGAGGGGTGTTTTAAATGAACTGGGGTCGGGTTTAAAAAATTTGAAAAATAGGGCCCGACACAAGAATGCGGTCAGGAATACGATCACATTCCTGACATGTGATTCGCAGATCTGACCGCATAATGGCCCTCAAGATGGGCCAAAAATCCAGAACACACTGCCCAGGTGTGCGACCAATTGTGCAGTTCGCATACACGTTATGCGATCGCATACTGGACCACATAGTTGACTTTAAATGGGGCAGGACTCTGCCTAGGTATGCAATCTGTATACACGATGTGTGATCGCATAGTGCGTCGCATAACACCTACTTTCTGGAAAAATTATATTCTTTAAGTCTCGGGGTACTTTTTACTCAGATCAGGTCTGTTTCAAAGATTCCCACAATAAAAACAACTCGGGGACTCATTCGGGCATTAGTTTAAAACGAGAAAATGTTACGGGTCTTTACATAATTTAAGGAAGCTCAAGTCGAGGTATGTTTGCTAAACTTCTCTCTTAGAATTAAACCCCATGATGTTCTTGTAAGTTCCGAGTTGTTCATTATAAATTAGCTATTCCGAACTTGGTGTCGAAAGGTATGTATATATATGTTCAAAATATGTTCTGGATATTCTTATAATATTGTGTTGTTCTTTGGGAGAGTTTTCAAAGCATGAGTCACGTATTAAAATTTTGTGAATACAAGTCAAGTTCAAATGAAAGTTGTTACCAAACTGTGTAAGAAATCTCCATGTGCCTAACACCCTTATTTGCTCACATGTATATTTAATGTCTTAATTTGACAAGCCTTATTGTTGATGATCCATGATGATATTTGAAAATGAAAAAAAAAGGAGCATGAATTATGATGTGCGGCCAACGTGCCAAGAATGATATTGCGTTATGGCCATTAGTGCCAATGAAATGAATGATATGTAAAAGATTATGAAAAGAGTGGTAAATCCTTTAAATAATAAATGCTTCGGGAGTATTATTTAGTCACCGAGGAAGGGTAGGTCAAAATAACCAAACCCCAAAACTACATGTGCCAGTGTAGGAGTGATCGAGGGGTAAATCGCCATGTTAATGCGATGAGGTTATTCCCCTTACATGAGATGAGATTGATGTGTTGGGATATTTCCTCTTTAATGGGATGAGATTATTGCTAGCGAAATGTGATGTGATGTCGACCGATATGGCATTGAGGTGAGACGGCTTAACCAATCAGGCTGAGATCGAACGCCATGCCACGCACATGGTGGTATTGTGAGTGGATGTCTCGGGGTGAGACGGCTTATCCGATCGGGCTGAGACCAGACTCCGTGATAAAAACACGGTGGTGTATTGGTGCTAAATTTCTCCCAACTTAATAAGATTGAGACTTACCTGAAATTTACCTTCCCACTAACTTGACACCTTGATACTGTTTGAGTCTCTTATTGATTTCATGTTTCCTTCTCCTTTTACTGTTACTTGTTCTATTGAGAGGATGTTTAGTTTTCCATACTAGTATTATTCCATATGTACTAACGTCCCTTTTACTGGGGGCATTGCATCTTTAATGGATGCATGTGGTTCCATAGAAGGTTGTATTGATCAGTGATAGGAGCACTCTCAGCTGACTTGGTGAGCCCCACTTCATTTCGAGGTCCTGTAACTATTGGCCTTTGTACATAGCATTTTGAGGTATAGTCGGGGCCTTGTTGCCAGCACTTCGTAGCACTCTTTTTTTTCTGTTAGAGGCACCTTAGATATAGCATGGGTTGTATATTATTTTGGGAAGGTTAAACTAAAATTGTTGTAATCGTATCACCTGTTCCCCTTCAACTATGATTGTATAGTGTACTATTTCGGAGACTTGTTAATGATGTAACTTATGGAAATGAACTGGTATTGTTCACATGACCTCATATTATCTAATTAATAAAATATACTCTTCTATTTATTCATGGGTGAGTTAGTAGACGACATTGTGTAGGATTTCTCGACCGGGGTATCTCTGTTGAGAGCCGGTCGCACTCCCCAAGGTCCGGGCATGATAATTATTTTAAATCAATGAACTTCCAAGGCTAATGTGAGAAGCATCAAAATACTTAGCTATGTGTAATACCAAAATTGGAGTTGTGACCAATGCGATATTGAGCATCTGATTGCTCTGTTCACACTTATTAGACCATCTAAAAGGAATACCTTTTGGATCAACTTAGTCAACTGGGCTGGAATGGATGAAAATCTCTCCATAAAAGGATGGTATTAACTTTCCAAACCCGAGAAAATTTGGATATCGGTATGTATATTAGGTTTAGGATATTTTAAATTGCCTCAATATTTTTAGGATCAACCTTGATACCTTCAGTAAACACAATATGACCCAAGAAGGCAACTAAATTCAACCAAAACTCACACTTGGAGAAATTATCATAAAGCTTATGGTTCCCTCAAAATTTGAAGTACAATCCTCAAATGCTACTCATGATATTCCTTACTATGTGAGTTGATAATGATGTCATCTATGAACACAATAACTAGAACCTCACAATGTCTATAACGAGTTTTAAAATCGATTATTGGAATATCAGAAGCCGTAATCTTCAATTGATGATAACCAAAACTAAAGTCAATCTTAAGAAAAAACTTGGCAACATGAAGCTAATCAAAATAAATCATCAATACAAGGCAATGTGTACTTGTTCTGATGGTAAGCTTATTCAAGTATTAATAATCATGTATTGACCCATATTTCTTCTTCACAAACAACACTGGTACAATCTAAGGGGAAATACTTGGTCTAAAAAGTCTCTTGATCAACAAATCTCGCACCATATAGGAAGATCCAAGTGTTGACCAGTGATTCTAACTTTGCTACCAGCCCTTCCAATTGAGGTGAGCCACCACTAGTTTGTGGCGGCAACTTCATCTATTAGTAGATTTTAATACATTCTTTATTTTAAGTTGCGACACGTATTTAATACTTAGATTTAATCTCTGCATGACTTATCTTATTAGTGGGTTAATGGAATGGTGTTTAGATACTCGGTTATGCTACCGTGCTTATTAACAGTAGACAATTGAGCAATACTTCTCTTTTATCTTTTCTAAGTTTTTTGCATGTTCTTTGCCTAATGGGTAGTGGCTCGTTGGGCGCCCTGTCACGACCTAGATCCCGAATTTGGTAATGATTTATTAGTTTCTCCATGAGTTAGTCTATTATTGGGTTGTAGAGGATGTTCTTTACATTTGTACTCATTTCCGCACTTATGTTCATACTAGACACTTTTAGTAGTATTTATGTCTCTTCTATTTTCATGATATCACTGTGTTTTGGTTTAGAGGTTAGGTCACAAAACTAACGCCACAAAAATGGCTATTTTTTGAGATGTGAAAATGCTCGGGCATGTTCTATATACATCGAGGGTTTATTCATCTATTCACATTTTGAGTTGGGGAGCTCGTTTTTGGGCGATTTTGGAGAGGATTTTCACCACATGGATTGGGATAAGTATTTTCTACTCGATCATAATTTTATCTACGATTTTTGCATTTGATTGATTAATTTGAAAGAAAAATTAGGGGGTTTTGTCAAAATTTTCTTAAAGTGATTAATTGAGTTTTGAACACCGATTCTGAGTCGGATTTGAGTGAAATTGGTGTAGTTGGATTCGTGATTGAATGGATTGTCAGAATTTGTGATTTTTATTGGGTTCTGATGGCGGGCCCAAGTTTTACTTTTGGTTGACTTTGAGCTTTTGATTAAAAATTTGACTTTTATCGATTGGGTTTGTTTCCATTGGTATTTTTTGATGTTTTTGAGTTAAATTTTGCTAGTTTCAAGTCATTCTGAGGTTAATTTGTGCGGGATGGCACTTATAGAGTATTGTTTGGCTTGCTTGGTATTTGATTTGTCTTTCTTGAGGTAAGTATCTTATCTAAACCTGGTTGAGGCACTAGTTGCCTGAATTATTTGTGATATCTATGTTCTATGGGTGTGCGTATGTGTGGGGTTTGAGAGATGTGCGAGCACCAGGGTGTTTATTCATGTTCGGGGTAGTGCTTAGATTATGGTATGCCTATGATTGACTATTAAGCTTTAATCTAAGAGTTGAATACCAACCATAAATCCAACTAGAATTTGAGGATGTTGATGTTAAAGAAGTAATATTATAGTCAGTTAAGAACATTGAGGATACATATTTAGTTGAATCTAGTGTCATTGGTGTTGAGGATGTTAAAATTCCTGAAGTTATGTATTTGAGCGCGTTGATCCTCACTCCAAGTATAGTTCTGCATTGTATTTGGTTGATGATATGAAAATAGAGTTATCCGAGCCAATTGAGGAATCAATGAATGAGAAACAAGGTCCCCACATTCTGAAATTTTTCGTCTCAGAAAGACAAGATTACATACCTCGTATAAAGGCCAAGAAGTATAGAATAGTACAGTGGTTGCTTGGGCAATTAGATTTGTTCCACCACCCATGGCGCATAACCTAAAACTTGAAGCAAAACTTGGGTTTTAATTCATAAGCTCGAGGTGGAGACAAAAAGTGGTTCACGTCGTGTCGCGACGTTACATCAAGAGTTTGTTTGGAGGCAACCCAACTTTACTGCTTCCTTTAATTTTTAGTTTTTTTTAAAATTGTTTTCATTGTGTTATTTTTTTAGTATATTTTTTGATTTTCTAGGAGCATGGGAAGAAAAGCTATTGGAATAAAGTAAAAGCAAGTAAGATGATTGGAACTAAGTGTGGAGTGCCCGCACAAAGGACCATGCCGGGGAGAAGTTTGAATACCCTATGAGCTACTAATGGTTCGAACTTTGACCTACCAGGGATTTTTTTTAACCCTATTGTTATTTACGGTGTGCATTGGGGACAATACATAATTTTAAGTGTGGGGTGGGGAGACTGTCTGAGTGATTTTCTGTGCTATTTTAGTTGTATTAGTGTAACTACAAAAAAAAATAAGAAAAATCAAAAAAATAGGGAAAATATTGGACTTTTCCCGACGATGGACCTCCTACATAGTTTTCTTGAGGGATTAAAGTCTAACCAAAAACACAAAATTCCAAAACACATGTCTTAACATTTTTTTTAGGTAGTAATAATCCCCCGTGACTTTTTTTTAGCCTTGGTTCTTTCCATGAGATGTATTTTGAACTGGGTCATAGTTTTTTATTTTTAGATTAGATTAGGAGTTAGGAAATAAAATAAGGAAGATGAGATTTCTAGGCGCCTTTGACTTGTTTGATAGTAGCATATTTTGGCTTTGGCATGTGTAGTACCTTCCATATGCTTTGAAATTGCTTATGATGCCTTGATAAATTAGATAGCATGTTTATTGACGCCTATGTCTCATTTTCTTGGCTTATGTTCACTTAGTGCTTAATGCTTAATAATGGCTCCATGAATACTTGAATTTGTTTGAGAGTCGGAATGGAATCGTCCTTTGTGAGTCATGTGCCATTCGTGAAGTGATATTTTTCCGTGGTCCGTGTCATTCTAATTAAGCTTATAACTTGTCTGGCATGTATGTTGAAGCGAAATTTTAGGTAATGCTCGATATGAAAAATGATTCTAGGCTTTCTTTAATCTTTTTGAGCTTAATCATTATCAAAACAAAATTATCCCTAGTTATCCCTTATGAGCTTGTAGACCTTTTTATTTGGTACCTACATTACGAGCCTATGCCCTTTTTTATTCTTAATTGACATTGTTTTGATCCATGTACCTCTAAGGCACTTAACTTGTAAAATGAGCTCTAGAAGAAGTAAGAAGGGAACCGTCGCACCCTTTTTTCTAGCGAAATCGGATTTCAACGTGTGACAACTCTTTTAAGGAGGTATTAAAAGAGAAGAGTCGCCACCTAACAGTTTTAAGGTGGGTTAGGTCACCTATTTGCATATGACTCAGGTTTGACTAGTTTGCATCACCAAAGATCGGTAAGGGCTCGAAATTACATCGAAGAGAAGGTGTTAGGCACTCTTCGAGGTCCACAACTGTGTGTCCCGGACGAACTTGAATTATATGAATTAGTCAGATAAACAAAGTCAAAAAAAAAAAAAAAAGTTTGGGAAGTTTTATTATAAAAAGACTTTGAATAAATACAAACACTTTATTCAAGATAATTAGGGATAAGATGGGGGGTCCTGTGTTTTTTAGCCTAAAGGATCACCCCGTGCAACATAAATAATACTTTGTAAATCCCTCGAGATGGGGTGTTACTCATATTATTCAACGGGCACATATTATCATCTCTTGTTACCCGATTACTATTTTTAAGTTATTACAAAGCGCACTAGTTGATTCTAAATCATGCCTTATGCGTGCACTACCCATCCCATACATGTGGTCTAGGAGGTGTTTGGACCTCTATTTTGGGTGGTTCTAGACTTGACTTAGGCTGCTCAAAATGTTAAAACTAGGCGATAATTCGAAACAAATAGGACTGCAATTAAATCCAATTAAAGGCTCACATTAGCCTCCGCAATTAGGTAAACAAATGCACACAAACATATTTTTTACATTAGGCAGTTTCAGAATTGACGGGATCACAGTTGTTAAACACTATAGGCATGGTTTCTAGATGATCTGATTCAGATGTGCAAGCCATTTTTAGACCTAGGATTTCTAAATTACCAGTTGGTAAGTGCCAGACGCTGCTAAGCCGTTTATTACGGATTACCAGTTGACAAATCTATAGGCATGATCCCTAAGTGATTTAAAAAATAAGGAACAGTGAAACTTACGTGCTCAAAATTATTACGCCTCCTAATAACCGCGTGGATGAAAAATAAAACAACATTTGAAAATAGAGTAGTGATGTCCTATAGGCATGATTTCTAAAGCTTGGCGATTAGAACTGATTTTATACATTTAGCTCCTATAGGCATGATTTCTAGAAAATTGTCAATTGGAACTGATTTATACGTTTAGCTCATATAGGCATGCTTTCTAGATGGACGATGAAATTGCAATAGCGAATTAATTAGTTAAAATCCTACGGGCATGATATCTATTGAGCATGGTACAGATTAAGGAGCAGTCATTAGCAATTTATTTCCAATAGGCATGTTGTATAGCAACACATAGCAGTAGACACAAGGATAGATAGAACACTTATGCATTGACAACATACTAATTATGTGAGTGTGTGATTCCCTAATAACATGATTTCTAATAATGCACAAAGATATTCACATATAATAGGTCGGATAGCAGATAGATCACCCAAATCCTATAAACATGATTTCTACTTGTTTCATGCAAGTATTAGAAGATACCCATTTCCCAATTTCACTATCACCCTAATTGTTATTACAGAATTGTTACAGACCCAATAATGAATAAATTACAAAGTAGTACAAGTAATAACAGTAGGCCCAAGACATGCCCAAAAGATATCCAGCACTGCCAGGCCTTCAACTAAGATCTTTCTTCCCATTTAGCACACACAAACCTCAACATAGCCCAGAAACCATAGGAGAACTCAAACCAAACCCAACAGTCATGGTTTGATCAAAGGATCCAGAAAACAATCACTTACACAAGTCAATTTTCACATTCAATAGGCAGAAAGAGGGACATAATTGAGTAGTAAGGAAAATGACCAAAGAACCTCAGGCCCTTATGTGTCAGAGTTCACAATGGTCTCAAAATGGACCCCGAGAAGTGCTCACACTAGGGAGGTTAATAGAGAAAGCTTTAGTTGCCTTGGATTTCAGTTGGCCAAGAATTATAGGTTCAAAAAGGGTAAGTAACCAATGAGAGTGAAAATAGTAGTCAAATGGCAGAGTTTGAAGAAGTGCATTTGGATTTATAGAAACAGGCATTGCAAAGGTGATCACACAATGAAAATATCAACACAAAGGGTAAACAAACTCAAGAGATAGGTTAATATTGTTGATACACAATTTTTCCCTCATATTTTTCATATATATATACACTTTCAAAATAATGCATATGCATCATCATTTGATTATACAAGTAACTTTTATAATTTTCCATAATTTTAAAGACTTTAAACTAATTTATTTAGTTATTCTAAATTATTTTTATGATGATTTAATCACCTAAATGTGTCATTCATAACAATATGAGGTTTTAAATATTTTCAGTGCATTTCTTATAATTGCAACTGAATTTTTGGCTAAATTACATATTTTTGCAATAAAGACCATACCCATATATAATTACATTATTTTTGCAACAAATTAACTTTTTATATTTTTATAATGTTAAGTAATTGTTTTTAATCATTTTTCAGCACAAATGATATGTTGGTATTCATTTGTTATTTTTATAAATTATTTATTTGATTAAAATTGGGTATTTGAAATCTAGCCCTAAATTCCTCCTATTTTTCGGACCTAAAACTACCCAATACACTAGCCCAACACCCTTACACTAGCCCAATTACCTCTGGCCCAAGACCTAATAGCCCAACCCCATACCCATTTAAACCACCCGACCCAGAACCCCTTTAAATCATGGTCGTTGATCTCTGAGATCAACTTTCCACATTACACCCTCCTCTTTAACTATTCCCAAATTCCTAACCCTAATCACTCCTCACCACCTTGCCGCCCTTGAATCCTTTCGTCTCTCATCTCTCATGAACCCTAGTCGCCATCTTTCTCAACCCCTCCAAATCCGATCCCAAAATGGAATCCATCATGGATTCTCTTGCCTTATTTACCTCCCCTCACTACTGGTTACTCGTCTATGATATTACCTAGTTTCTTACCTAACATGGAAAGAAAATCTCACCAAAATCGAACCAAATCGGCTCAAATTTCTGATTTTTGTGGCTATTCTGTCTATGTTCATCATCGATTCTTTGTGAATAACGAATATTTTCCATATCTATTGATGATTCTTACCTACCCCAAATTAGGGTTTTTAAACCTTTTCAATCGAACCAAAATAGGTCCGATTTTCTGACTTTAAAGCTACTCTGCATCTATTCATCCTATTCTATGTGATTTTTACTTTGTTTTTGTATATCCCGCTTACTTCACACTTTCCCTGAAACTAGGGTTTGAAACTTTTCCTTTTTTTACTGACTCTGATGAATCTTTCCTTTTCTGTGTTCGATTACTCTCTTTCCTTATGTTTACCTAATTTTTACTTTAATATATGCCTAAATATTCTGAATGATTTTGTGTTTTGATATTATTTGTGTTTCCCTAATTTTTACTTTAATGTCTGCCTTAAATATTCTGAATGATTTTGTATTATTGATATTATTTTCTTTGCCTTAAATATTCTGAATAATTTTGTGTGTTTCCTTGATTTTACTGAATTTCCCTGATTTACTGAATCCTTGATTTGTGCCCTAAATTACCTCTAATTGATTCCGGAATATTTTCTTTCTAACCTACTTGCATCTGAATGATTTGTTTTCCATGTTTATGTGTTGATTTTTATCACTATATAAACCCTTCCCCCACTCTCTTTATAGGAGCTTGGACTACCTCTTTCTGAACTCGATATAGCCTTACTAGACATAAAAGTTTTCCTGATTTTGCATTTTATATTCTGACTTTGGCCGGCTAGAATCCAAGGCCATTCAGTTCTGAAATCTTGCTATACTATGGACTTCTATTATTTTGTGCAATTTTTCCACTTAACTGGTGAGTCACTTGACTTTTGCAATTTCTTGCTTACATGTGTCTGATTGGTATATGTTATTATATTGAATCCATGGTTCAACATACTTTTATTATCAACTTTGCATGTCTTAGTCTCTTTAACACTCAATTTCTCCTAATGTTACCAGTTCTAAAGTTATCTGAACTTTCTTAAGGTCTATTCAGTTAGCGTATTAATTCCTGAATGCCTATGAACATGTTCACTCACTTGTTCTAAATCCCTATAATGGATGCCTCACATTTATGTTAGGTTGTGTTAAGACTCTCATTGCTAGTTATAATCTGCCACTCTTCTATTATGTCAACATGACCACTCGACCCCACACCTTTCTAGTGTTTGTTTGTAATTAGGAATGGTTGTCTCATCATGTTCAAATTACTGCTTTAACCTTTGATACAAACTGGATCACCTTTGTTAGCCACTATGATAATGTTACCTACTACTTTGAAGAATAGTTTGTATAGATGTCTTAATTTGTGACCGTAATTTCACCCATCCGCTAGCATGATGCCCTTCCCCTTTTATGATTATTTGACTCATCACAATGTTGTCCTGTTTTTTCTTGATAGTAACACTAGGTTATGTACTCAGCCTAATTCAGCCATGTTTTAACTTATTCTGCACCTATGATCTTGCCAAATCTGCAAACATGTTCTTTGCCAACGCCAACTTTTCTTTAGCATGTGATTGCTGTTGTGCTATAATGTGGAGTCTATTTATCATTTTCATTAAGCTTGTTTTCTCTAAGTTCTATGATTTGTTTAAGTATCTGCTTGTTAACTCAATTTGGTCCTGTCTCTTTAAATCCCCAATTCCTGTTTTCTCAATTTTGTTCCTTTCTTTCCCTGTCACCTAAGTTCTTTTGAATCCCATTCTTAGCCGGCTGCAAGCCAAGGCTATCTAGGTTCTACACTTTGGCCTCCCTAGTGTGAGCACTTCTCAGGGTTCATCTGAGACCCTCATGAATTCTGACACACTAGGATCTGGTCCCTAATCCTTCCTCTGAATTATCTTTGTTAACCATTCTAGTGTGAGCACTGCCTTGGGTTCTTGAAGCCCTAGGGAACTCTGACACGCTAGGGCCTTGGTTTTATATGCTCAACTCTGTCTTGTGCTCACTGGGGGAATCACTCCATTCATGGATGCTTTATGTCTATGAGTATGTAACTTTGGGGCTGTTGTGAATTGTGAGAATGAAGGCCTGGCCTGGCCTGGCCAGGTGTATTTTGGGCCAGCTGTAGGATCCCTATAGCTATTCTACTCTTTAATTTATGCTATTCATTGTGGGTCTGTAATAATTATTGTAATAACATTTTGGGGTATTAGTGAAATTGGGAAAGGGATTTTTATATTATACTTGCATTAAATTGGGTAGAAATCCTGCCTATAGGTTCAATAATGTGTTATTGTATGTTCAGTTGTCGTGTGTTAGAAATCATTCGTATAGGTATTCTGTTATGCTCAATCATTATATGTTAGCAATCTTGCATATAGGTTCGTCACTTGGTTCAATTGTGTTCTATTTCTGCTCGTTAGAAACCATGCCTATAGGGAATTATATGATTCAATGTGCGTGCCAGATCTATTTACATGTTTCCCTATTCATAAAATTCTAAAAAACATGTCTATGGGATCTAAAATTAGCTTTAATTGTAGAAATCATGCATGTAGGTCTGAACCAGTTTTATTATCATCTTGCTCGTTTATTCAAGAGTTTTCAACATTGTGTCATTATCATCACTAGAAAATATGCCTACAGGACTAAATAAGTAATTTTGAATATTCTTCTGTGATTACCATTGTTCCTTAATGCGTAGAACACCTAGACATCATGCCTATAAATTTAATCCTCTTATGAGTTCGCAGAATGAGTTCGCAGATACACTCGCCACCTTGTCCTCCATGATACAACACATGGACAAGAATTTCATCAATCCTATTCCGGTAAGTATCCATAATCAGCTAGCTTACCGTGCTCATGTTGAAGAAGAAACAAATGGAAATCCATGGTTTCACGATATAAGGAATATTTTGCAAAAGGAGAATATCCAGAGCATGCAAATCATACTCAGAAACGTATGCTCCAGAGATTGTCCAACCATTTCTTCCAAAGCAGAAGATTTCTGTATAGAAGGACTCCAGACCTTGGACTATTACGGTATGTTGACAGCATGGAAGATTCCAAACATCTTGAAGATATACACGCCGGAACCTGCGGCCCACATATGAATGGTTTCGTCCTAGCCAAGAAGATACTTAGAGCAGGATATTTTTGGATGACTATGGAAACAGACTGTATCGGGTATGTTCAGAAATGTCATCAGTGTCAGATACACGCAGATATGATACGAGTACCTTGATACGGGTACCTCCAAATGAACTTAATGAAACAAGTGCACCTTGGCCTTTTGCTGCCTGGGGAATGGATGTCATTGGACCAATCGAGTCCACTACTTCAAGCGGTCATAGGTTCATTCCACTGGCCATAGACTACTTCACAAAATGGGTTGAAGGTGAATCTTACAAATTTATAACCAAGAAAGTCGTCGCAAATTTTGTTAGAGACCGTATTGTTTGCTGATTCGGGGTTCCAGAATCCATCATCACTGACAATGCCGCTAATCTCAACAGTGACCTAATGAAAGATATGTGCGAGACCTTCAAAATCAAGCACAAAAACTCCACAGCATACCGGCACCAAATGAATGGAGCCATGTAGGCTACCAACAAGAACATCAAGAAGATACTAAGGAAGATGGTAGAGAATCACAAGTAGTGGCATGAAAATTTACCATTTGCTTTATTGGGATACCGTACCACAGTCTGCACATCAACCGGGGCAACTCCTTACTTACTAGTCTATGGTACTGAAGTCGTCATTCCCGCCGAGGTAGAAATTCCTTCCTTGAGAAATATACAGGAAGCCAAACTCAGTGATGCAGAGTGGGTAAGAAGTCGCTATGAGCAATTATCTCTCATTGATAGGAAAATAATGAATGCATTGTGTCATGGTCAACTTTATCAGAACAGAATGTCCAGAGCTTTCAATGAAAGGGTCAAACCCAGACAGTTCAAACTGAGGCAGCTGGTGCTGAAGCGGATCTTCCCGCATCAAGATGAAGCCAAAGGGAAATTTTCACCCAATTGGCAAGGGCCCTAAATGGTTCATTGAGTACTAACAGGAGGAGCGCTCTTACTTGCAGAAATGGACGGAGAAATTTGGTCAAAACTTATCAACTCAGACGCAGTCAAGAGATACTATGTTTAGGATTGTTTGCATTCCTTCATTTGATGTAACTGAACTACGCTTGACCTGATTTCCGTCTAAGAGGGGATACGTAGGCAGCCCTGTAGGTTTGTTCACAATTCTATAAAATTTTCATTATCCCCACAATCAGAAACTGGGGCAGAATTTTGAGGAGGACCCTTAAAATTCCGGAGCAAGTTCAGCCAATGGCACCGTATGCGGAACAACTAGAAAATCGTGTGAATAACCAGGGCAGAATTTTTAGGAGGATCCTCAAAGATCTACGACGATGATGTCACAATGTCTCTGATAGTGTCACAGTTACTGGTTCATTTAATTTATTTAATATTGCATATTACTGTGTTTTAAATAACTATGCACGCATGTTTTTCGAAAACTTCATTTTTAGCCGGATGATACCCATGGTAACTTGACCGGGATTTTAATGCGGCGCAAAGCAAAGCAAGCAGGTGAAGGCACGAACCAACCTCCCCAAAAACTCACAATTCTCCTTTGGATACAGGAATAAGGAATAGTCGCAAGTACGTGCGCATCACAGAATCACTGCTTCATAATGACAAAAGTTGCTAAGCGCAAATATATCTCCAGTTAAGAAACACTTTGTTCCTACCTACTATCTATTCAGTGCATGAGACTAAGCATTGTCTCAAATCTTGCATGAGGCTAAGCCCTTCCTCCTTAATTGCATAAGGCTAAGCTCTGCCTTCCCATTGCATGAGACTAAGCTCAGTCTGCACCTTGCATAAGGCTAAGCTCTTCCTTCCCATTGCATGAGACTAAGCTCAGTCTCCAACTTGCATGAGGCTAAGCTCTGCCTCCTCAATTGCATAAGGCTAAGCTCTGCCTTTCCTATTGGATGAGACTAAGCCCAGTCTCCATCCTTGCATGAGGCTAAGTTTTGCCTCCTCAGCTGCATAAGGATAAGCTCTACCTTCCCATTGCATGAGACTAAGCTCAGTCTCCACCTTGCATGAGGCTAAGCCCTGCCTCCTCAACTGCATAAGGCTAAGCTATGCCTTTCCTATTGCATGAGACTAATCCCCATCTCCATCCTTGCATGAGACTAAGCCCTATCTCCTCAACTGCATAAGGCTAAGCTCTGCCTTCCCATTGCACGAGACTAAGCATTGTCTCCAATCTTGCATGAGGCTAAGCCCTGCCTCCTCAACTGCATAAGGCTAAGCTATGTCTTCCCATTGCATGAGACTAAGCATTGTCTCCAATCTTTCATGAGGCTAAGCCCTGCCTCCTCGACTACATAAGTCTAAGCTCTGCCTTCCCATTGCATGAGACTAAGCATTTTCTCCAATCTTGCATGACACTAAGCATTGTCTCCGATCTTGCACGAGACTAAGCATTGTCTCTCCTTGCAAAACCCCAAATGTTTTGATGTTCAAAACCTTGCATTATTCTCTTTTCTCGGGACTCAGCTCTGTCTTGTTTAATCTCAAGCATTATTTTTTGCATCTCATGGGCTGAAACATAGCCAATTTTTCCGAAGGCGTCATAGTCCGAAAGCATCATCCTCATAGCCAGAAGACACCATTCTATGGCATGAGGATCTCTCAATATTTCACATCATTATTCAAGGGCATCATAGTTCAGAGGCACCATCCTCATGGCCCGAGAACATCATTTCATGGCCTGTGAATCCCCTATCTCACAATTCATGGCCCGGGACGTCATGGTCTAAGGACATCATCCTCGCCGTCCAAAGACAATATCCATGGTCCAAAGGGAATTTTCATCATTCTTAAATCATGTAATAATATATATGTATTTTTGTTCATCGTATTTGAAGTTTGCAGGTGATCCGAGAAGTAATCGTTCTCCTAAGGGGAGCAATCTTCGCTCCAGTTCTCATTCAACGTTCATATCTTGCAACTATTTCAAATGTAACCGATCACCTCCCATTATCCATTCCCATCTGATAACCAGTCGAATATCCATAACCATTCCCAGATACACCATTCCCAATACCGATATTGTCCTGTCCAAAATATCTTGTCCGTTCTTACAATAACTCCATCGGTTTATTCCACCGTTGGATCCAGAACTAAACATGGCCTGATTCCTGTAAAACCAGGGATACGTAGGCAGCTCAGAAACTAGGTTCTGGCCTATATTTTTCGAAATCACCCCATTCGGTCCAAATCGGTCATCATTTCTTTACCCGACAACTCTTTCATCCTTCCCAGGTAAAGAGGGACAGTTGTTGATACCCCTCATACATATATATATATATATATATATATATACTTTCAAAATAATGCATATGCATCACCATTTGATTTATACAAGTAGCTTTTATAATTTTCCATAATTTTAAAGACTTTAAACTAATTCATTTCTGTATTTTATTATATAAATATCTAATAATCACCTTCCAATTTATTTTTATGATGATTTAATCAACTAAATTTTTCATTTATATCAATATGAGGTTTTAAATATTTTCAGCGCATTTCTTATAATTGCATTTGCATTTTTGGCAAAATTGCATATTTTTGCAATAATAGCCCATACGCATACATAATTACATTGTTTTTGAAAAAAATTAACTTTTTATATTTTTATAATGTTAAGTAACTATTTTTAATCATTTTTAGGCACAAATGATATTTTGGGATTCATTTATTATTTTTATAAATTATTTATTTGATTAAGATTGGGTATTTAAAATCTAGCCCTAAATTCCTCCTATTTTTCGGACCTAAAACTATCCAATACACTAGCCCAACACCCTTACACTAGCCCAATTACCCCTGGCCCAATACCTATTAGCCCAACCCCATAACCGTTTAAATCACCCGACCCAAAACCCCGTTTAAATCGTGGTCGTTGATCTATGAGATCGACGGTCCACATTACACCCTCCATTTTAACTATGCCCAAACCCCTAACCCTAATCACTCCTCACCACCCTGCCGCCCTTGAATCCTCTCGTCTCTTATCTCTCATGAACCCTAGCCGCCGTCTCTCTCAACCCCTCTAATTTCAGTCCCAAAATGGAATCCACCATGGATTCTCTTATCTTATTTACCTCCCCTCACTACTGGTTACTCGTCTATGATATTACCTAGTTTCTTTCCTAACATGTCAAGAAAATCTCACCAAAATCGAACCAAATCGGTTCAAATCTCTAATTTTTGTGGCTATTTTGTCTATGTTCATCATCCATTCTTTATGAGTAACGAATATTTTCCATACCTGTCGATGATTCTTACCTACCCAAAATTAGGGTTTTCAAACCTTTTCAATCGAACCAAAATAGGTCTGATTTTCTATTTTAACGCTATTCTGCTTCTATTCATCCTATTTTGTGTGATTTTAACTTTATTTTTCTATATTACACTGATTTCACACTTTCCCAAAAACTAGGGTTTGAAACTTTTCCCTTTTTCTTACTGAATCTGATGAATCTTTCCTTTTCTGTGTTCCACTACTCTCTTTCCTTATGTTTACCTAATTGTTACTTTAATATTTTCCTAAATATTCTGAATGATTTTGTGTTTTGGTATTATTTGTGTTTCCCTAATTTTTACGTTAATGTTTGCCTTAAATATTCTGAATAATTTTGTATTCTTGGTATTATTTGTTTTTCCACTTAACTTGTGAGTCAATTGACTTCTGCAATTTCTTTCTTACATGTCTCTGATTGGTATATGCTATTACTAATGAATCCATGGTTCAATATTCTTTTATTATCAATTTTGTATGTCTTAGTCTGTTTAACACTTAATTGCTCCTAATGTTAGCAGTTCTAAAGTTATCTGAACTTTCTTAAGGTCTATTCAGTTAGTGTATTGATTCCCGAATACCTATGAACATGTTTACTCACTTGTCCTGAATCCTTATAATGAATGCCTCACATTTATGTTAGCATGTGTTAAGACTCTCATTAATAGTTATAATCTGCCACTCTACTATTGTGTCAACATGACCACTCGACCTCACACCCTTCTAGTGTTTGTTTGTAATTTGGAATGGTTGTCTCATCGTGTTCGATTTACTGCTTTAACCTTTGATACAAACTGGATCATCTTTGTTAGACCACTATGACAATGTTACCTACTACTTTGAAGAAAAGTTTGTATAGATGTCTTAATTTGTGACTGTAATTTCACCCATCTGCTAGCATGATGCCCTTCCCCTTCTATGATTATTTGACTCATCACAACGGTGTCCTGTTTTTCTTGATAAAAACACTAGGTTATGTACTCAGCCTAATTCAGCCATGTTTTAACTTATTCTGCACCTATGATTTTTCCAAATCTGCAAACATGTTCTTTGCCAACTTTTCTTTAGCATGTGATTGTTGTTGTGCTATATGTGGGGCCTGTTTATTATTTTCATTAAGCTTGTTTTTCTCTAAGTTCTATGATTTGTTTAAGTATCTGCATGTTAACTCAATTTGGTCATGTCTATTTAAATCCCCAATTCCTGTTTTCTCAATTTTTGGTCCTTTCTTTCCCTGTCACGTAAGCTCTTTTGAATCCCATTCTTAGCCGGCTGCAAGCCAAGGCTATCTAGGTTATGTCATTTGTCCTCCCTAGTGTGAGCACTGCTCAGGGTTCATCTGAGACCGTCGTGAACTCTGACACACTAGGATCTTGTCCCTACTCCTTCCTCTGAATTTTCTTTGTTAACCACCCTTGGGAACTCTGGCATACTGGGGCCTTGGTTCTATATGTTCAACTCACTCTAGTGCTCACTGGGTCAATCACTCAATTCCTGGCTGCTTTATATCTATGAGTATGTAACTTTGGGGTTGTTGTGAATTGTGTGAATGAAGGCCTGGTCTGTCCATGTGTATTTTGGGGCTGATGTAGGCTCCCTATAGCTATTCTACTCTTTAATTTATGCTATTCATTATGCATTTGTAATAATTATTGTAATAGCATTTTCGGGTATTAGTGAAATTGGGAAAGGGATTTTTATATTATACTTGCATTAAATTGGGTAGAAATCCTGCCTATAGGTTCAATAATATGTTATTGTATGTTCAGTTGTCGTGTGTTAGAAATCATTCTTATAGGTATTCTGTTATGTTCAATCATTATATGTTAGCAATCATGCATATAGGTTCATCACTTGGTTCAATTGTGTTCTATTTCTGCTCGTTAGAAACCATGCCTATAGGGAATTTTATGAATCAATGTGCGTACCAGATCTGTTTACATGTTGCCCTATTCACAAATTCTAGAAATCATGTCTATAGGATCTAAAATTAGCTTTAATTGTAGAAATCATGCATGTAGGTCTGAACTAGTTTTATTATCATCTTGCTCGTTTATTCAAGAGTTTTCAACACTGTGTTATTATCATCACTAGAAAATATGCCTATAAGACTAAATAAGTAATTCTGAATATTCTTCTGTGATTACCACTATTCCTTAATGCGTAGAACACCTAGACATCATGCCTACAGATTTAATCCCCTTATGCTTAAAATCAGTAGGCAAATTACGTAGGCTTTTGGAAAGCGTATTGAAGAATGGCTTATGCGTATAAACTGTCTGCTCATTCATTCATTATCACATAGAAATCCTGCCTATAGGTTTCTACAAACTTAACTGGTGCAAATCTGCAATTGTCAATGTTAATCAGTTTCGCGTGCATTTGTTGACTAAGTGCAGAGGCTAACTTGAGCCCTTTATTTGCTTATATGTGAAAGTCTAAAATGTTTTGTATGTCGCCTAGTATTTTCCCTTTTGAGCAACCTCATTTAAAGTCTAGAACCACCCTGAAATAGAGGTCCAAATGCATCCTGGACCATAGGCATGGGACGGGTAGTGCACGCATAAAGTATGACTTAGATTTGACTAGTGCACTTTAGGTAAACAATTTAAAGATAGTAATCGGGTAGCAGAAGATGATAGTCTATGCCCGCTGAATAATATGAGTAACACCACATCTTGAGGGAGTTATGAAGTAATCCTTTAGGCTAAAATATTTAGGACCCCCACCTTGGTTTTAAAGTCAATTATTCTATTTTATTTACCCAATTTTGTCTCTTCTCTTTTCTTAGACTAATTCATATAATTCGAGTTCGGCCAGGACCCATCGTTGTGGACCTCGATGAGTGCCTAACACCTTCTCCTCAAGGTAATTTGAGCCCTTACCCGATCTTTGGTGATGCAAACTGGTTAATCTAGAGTTATCTGCAAATAGGTGCCCTAACGCACTTAATCCGTTAGGTGGCAACTCTCTCTTATAATACATTTCCTTAAAAAAGTTGTCACATGTCGAAACCCGATTTCGCGAGAAAAAAGGGCGCGACAAATATCATGTCACGACCCAAAATCCTACTCAGGTCGTGATGGCGCCCAACACCGGGGTTAGGCAAGCCAACACTAATATTACTAAGCATTTTCCCATATTTGATTAGACATCCCCAACATGTGCCAAGTTTTAAAGTTCAAAACATTAATTGAAAAAGATAATTAGCCAATTTAACCAAAAGCAGTCATAAAGAGGCGTGAGTCAATATATATATACATACCCGCAAACCATAATATCTACCACGTGTGTGCCAGGAACTAGTGTCACAAGTCCAACGGGCATGCTAATAGAATATACAAAAGATATAATATAATTGTCCCACTGTCTAGAAGAAATAGACGGGAATAACAAAAGAAACTTCATGGTGCTGCCGAGGATCGTCAGGAGAAGCAGCTCACCGTGAATTCAGGTCCAATCTATACTCATAATCGAGCTCCTGTCTGATAACCAGATGCACCAGCCTCAGAACATGTACAATTAAGTACAGAAGTGTATCATGAGTACATAAATAAATATGTACCCAGTGAGTATCCAGTCTAACCTTGAAGAAGTAGTGACGAGAGATCGACTTGACACTCATTAAGGTCCAATAAAATGATTTATCAAGATATGATGTCAGTAATAGTCATACGAGGATGAATAAAAAAGTAAACATTAAAGATAATTGTAATTCAAATAAATACTGGAAGTAAAATAAACAATTACTACTTCATTTTCCCCCAAATATCTTGTCACTTCAATATCCATGAAATCATTAACAATTTAACATGCGCATACAGAATAAGGACAACCAGCCTGAGCCATCATAATAATCATATATGTGCACTGTCGAGGGTCGAACGGCCCGAACCATAATTACATCTTTCGATCTCGTTGTGGCGTACGGCCCGCTCCCATGAGAGTTGGGGAAATAACACTCTGCTCGCGGAATGTAAATTGCGAAGCGGTCACATGCACACACAATATTAACCATAATGTATCTTTCAATCTCGCCGTGGCGTACGACCCGCTCCCATGAGAGTAGGGGAAACAACACTCTGCTCGCGAAATGTAAATTGCGAAGCGGTCGCATGCACACACAATATTCTTCATAAATTTATTTTCCAGTGAACAATTCCTTTAAATTCTCAAATTCCATGATCCCAGGGAAACAAAACCGCATATGACATAAATTCATAAAGCATATAGTTCATTTCAAGGAAAAACACAAGGCATGGTGTAGGTCTAACTACCCAGACATAACAATAATAGCCGCTACGTACGGACTCTCGTCACATCGTACGTACATAGCCCCCACAAACATTAGAACATGGTCATTTAAATCACCTAGGGGATCAATTCCCTCTTACAAGGTTAGAAAAGAGACTCACCTCGCGTCAAACCTACTCTCTGGGTCAAAAATGCACCCGAAATTCCGAACTCGTCTCCCAAGGACTCGAAACTAATCAAACGTTACGTAAATACATCAAATTATACTCAAAATCATGGAATTCTCCTATTTACTTAGTAATTTCATCCTACTTGAAGAAATCCAAAACTTAGGGAATTAACGGCTTATGAAAACTTAGGGAATTAACGGCTAATTAACGTGAAGTCAGGTCCATAAAGTTTTCATAAAGTCCTAAGTTTTCATAAAGTCCTAGGTTACTACCCAAATCCTCTATTTTAACTAATTAGGTAGTTAATTTGACTAGGAATTCATGCATTAAACTAATATTAGGGTAGAATTCACTTACCTTTCAGTAGCTAGGTCGTGGGGCTCTTTTCCAAGCTCTCAAGGTCTCTAATGGTGGGAAGAAATGGAGAAAAATGAAGAATTCCCGTGTTTTAAATAACTCACTGCCTTCTGTGGTTCCGCACCTTCGGCTCAAGGACCGCACCTGTTGTCTCGCACCTGCGAGTAAAGGCTCGCACCTGCGGAACTGAGTCCGCACCAGCGGCTCCGCACCTGCGGGAAAGGGCCTGCACCTACGAGAAGAGGGAAGCCCATTTGGAGGCCACACCTACGAGGCTGGGACCGGGGGAGCGATCCCGCACCTGCGACTGGGAAACCGCACTTGCGGTCACACCAGAACAGGCGCACCAGCAATTGCATCAGCTGGTTTTTAGCCTCGTATGGTGCCTGATAGGCAACTGGGCCTACCTGAGCCCCCGTCCAAGTATACCAACAAGTCCCAAATCAATATACGAACTCGCTCGAGCCTTCGGAACATTCAAAATAACGCTAAAACTCAAAATCACACCTCAAAACCTCTAAAGATCAAACTTAAGAAATTCAAGTTTGTGAATTTGCTAACAATGCGCCGAATCAACCTATACTACTCGGAATGACACCAAATTTTGCAAGCAATTCATGAATGACATAACGGAACTATTTCGATCTCGGAATTCTGTTTGGACCTCGATAACACAAAAACACATCCCCAACCCACAATATGAACTTAAGGAAACTCTTATTTCGCTATTGGGCACCGAAACGCTCCCGGGTCATCCAAAACCTATTCCGAACATTCCCCCAAGTTCGAATTCATCATACGAAGCTACCTGAACTATCGAAACTCCATTCGAGGTCGTTTACTCAAAATGTTGACCGAAGTCAAACTTGGCCTTAAAGGCCAACCTTAAGGAACCAAGTATTCCTATTTCACTCTAAACACTTCCGAATCCCGAACCACCCGTCCCCGCAAGTCATAAATCACAATAAGCCACTATGGGAAGTTTCATTTAGGGGAACAGGGTTCGATAACGCAAAACGGCCGGTCGGGTCGTTACATTCTCCACCTCTTAAACGAACGTTCGTCCTCGAACGGGTATTGAATCATACCTGAAGTGTTGAATAAGTGTGGATATCTGCTCTGGATGTCCTCATCAGACTCCCAGGTTTCCTCTTCGACTGGTTGGTCCCTCCACTGGACCTTTACGGCAGAAACTCTATTGGATCTCAACTGGCGATCATGCATGTCAATAATAGCAATTGGCTCCTCCTCGTAACCCAACCTCTCATCCAACTGAATAGTGCTGAAATCAACCACGTGAGAGAAGTCGGCGTGATACCTCCGGAGCATGGATACGTGAAAGACCGGATGAACTCCTGATAAACTGGGAGGTAAAGCTAGCTCGTAAACAACCTCTACAACTCGCCTCAACACCTCGAAGGGACCTATAAACCTCGGGCTCATCTTGTCCTTCTTCCCGAACCTCATAATACCCTTCATCGGTGAGACCTTTAACAGTACCTTGTCTCCCTCCATAAATTCTACATCACGCGCCCTCTGATCCGCGGAACTCTTCTGTCTGGACTGTGCTATGCGGATCCTCTCCTGTATCCGCTTCACCTTCTCCAATGCATCCTTCACCAAGTCGGTGCGATATAATCTAGCCTCGCCAGGCTCAAACTACCCGATAGGAGAACGACATCGCCGACCATACAAAGCCTCAAATGGAGCCATCTCGATGTTGTACTAATAACTATTAAATTAAGAAAACTCGGCCAAAGGCAAGAATTGGTCCCATTGACCTCCAAAGTCAATCACACATGCCCTGAGCATGTCCTCCAATATCTTAATTGTACGCTCCGACTGACCATCAGTCTGAGCGTGAAATATTGTGCTGAGATCTATCTGGGTACCCTTTCACTATGCATTGCTCTCCAGAAGTGTGAGGTGACTGAGGACCTCGATCTGACATAATGTACACCGGCACACAGTGCAACCGGACTATCTCCTGAATGTAGATCTGGGCCAACCTCTCAGAAGTATATGTAGTAGCCACTGGAATGAAATGCGCCGATTTGGTCAATCTATCCACAATGACCCAAATCGCATTGACTTTCCGCAAGGTCCGAGGCAACCCGACCACGAAGTCCATAGTGATGCATTCCCACTTCCACTCAGGAATGGGCATCTACAAAAGTAGGCCTCCTGGCCTCTGGTGCTCATACTTAACCTGCTGGCAATTAAGATACCTAGACACATACTCCACAATGTCCCTCTTCATCCGCCTCCACCAGAAATGATGCTTCAAATCACGATACATCTTCGTAGCACCAGGATGGACAGAATACCGAGAACTGTGTGCCTCCTCTAGAATCCTCCCTCTCAGGCCATCGACATTAGGAACACATAAACGGCCCTGAAGTCTCAGAACACCATCCTCGCCAATAGTAACCTTCTTGGCACCACCCTGAACCACTATCTCCCGTAGCTCTGCCAAGTACGGATCATCAAATTGTCGAGCCTTAATCTCTCCCAACAATGAAGACTGAGCAACCACATGTGCTTAAACTCGGCGAGGCTCTGAAAGGTCTAAATTCACCAGGCGATTAGCCAAGGACTGAATGTCCAAGGCTAGAGGTCCCCCCTCTGCTACAATATAAGCCAAGCTACTCATACTCTCTACCTTCCTGCTCAAGGCATCTTCTACCATATTTGCCTTGCCCGGATGATAAAGAATGGTGACATCATAATCCTTCAACAACTCAAGCCATATGCGCTGCCTCAAATTAAGATCCCTCTGCTTGAACAAGTGCTGCAAGTTGCGGTGGTCTACATAAACCTCACAGGACACCCCATACAAGTAGTGCCTCCAAATCTTAAGAGCATGAACAATCACCGCCAACTCTAAATCATGTACAGGGTAATTCTTCTCATGCACCTTCAGCTGACGTGAATAATAAGCAATAACTCTCCCTTCCTGCATCAACACACATCCCAAACCGACGCGTGAAGTGTCGCAATACATTGTATAATTCCCCGAACCGAAAGGCAATACCAGAACTGGTGCTAAGGTCAATACTGTCTTGAGCTTCTGAAAGCTCGCCTCACACTCGTCGGACCATCGGAACGGGGCATTCTTCTTATTAAATCTAGTCAATGGAGCTGCAATAGAAGAGAACCCCTCCAAAAATCGGCGATAATAGCCTGCTAGGCCCAAAAAGCTCCTGATCTGTGTAGCTGAAGTAGGACCAGGCCAACTCTGAACTACCTCAATCTTCTCTGGATCAACCTTGATATCCTCTCCGGATACCACATGCCCCAAGAATGTCACGGAATCCAACCATAACTCACACTTGGAGAACTTAGCATATAGCTTCTGTTCTCGCAAAGTCTGGAGCACAACTCTCAAATGTTGCTCGTGCTCCCCCAAACTATGTGAGTAAATCAAAATGTCATCAATGAAGACAATAACAAAGAAATCAATATATGGCCTGAACACCCTGTTCATCAAGTCCATAAATATTGTTGGGGCATTAGTCAAGCCAAAGGACATCACCAGGAACTCATAATGGCCATATCTCGTACGAAAAGCAGTCTTCGGAACATCTGAGGCCCGAATTTTCAACTGATGATATCCCAATCTCAAATAAATGTTAGAAAACACCCAAGAACTCTGCAACTGGTCAAACAAATCATCGATGCGCGACAAAGGATACTTGTTCTTAATGGTGATCTTGTTTAAATGGCGGTAATCAATACACATCCGCATGGACCCATCCTTCTTCTTCACGAATAGAACTGGAGCACCCCACGGAGATACACTCGGTCCGATGAACCCCTTAGCTAATCTCCGCACTCTCTCAGCATCAGTAGGTAGTATCACAAGTGTATGGCGAGACAACTCTGAAAATCTAGCCTCACAGTCTGTTACTGACATATGTCCCTGCTCCAGCTGCTCAAACTGATACCGCAACTCTTCCCTCTCAGAGGGTGGGATATATCTATCTAGAAACATCTGAGTGAACTGCTCCCAAGTGATAGGAGGAGAATCTGCTGGCCTGCTGAGAATATAAGACTGCGACCATCTGCAAGCTCTGCCCTCAAACTGAAAGGTAGTGAAATCCACTCCATGGGACTCTAGTATCCTCATGTTGTGCAGTCTGTCCCTGCACCTGTCAATGAAATCCTGGGCATCCTCGCCTTGCTCACCCCCGAATACTAGAGGGTGAAATCGAGTCCATCTATCCAATAACTTGTGCGGATCGTCGTCTGCAGCTGGTCTGGGCTCAGGTGCTATTGCCACAGGCTGGACCCCATCCACAAGCAGTGTACCCGGGTATGATGTACTGTTGCTGCCTGACCTGCGGCCTGGGCTGTAGGGGTATGGGCTCCCCCTCTCGCCTGAGACGTGGAAGGATCCGTTGGGAATAAGTGTCACGACCCAAATTCCCAACCTTAGAGGTCGTGATGGCGCCTAACACCACACTTGCTAGGCAAGCCAATGTTAGAACTCAAATAATTTATTACTTAAGCATAAATAAATAACTTCCAAGAAACCTAATTAGGATAATTCCCGAACAACAATAAAACAAAAAAATAATGATAATAATAACCAACTAATTATGACAAACCACAAACTAATTATATAAATAACTCTAAGACTACCCCAGGGTCTGGTGTCACAATCCACAAACGGCTAAAGAATACTACAAATAATGTCTGAAAGAAATAGTGTACTGTTCTTAATGATATAAAAACAGTGTATGTAAAAATAAGAGAAGACTCTCGGATATCTGTGAACGCCGGCAGATGTACCGCGTGTCTCCAAACGAAATCGGGTAGTCGTCCTAGAATCCTCTATTGTTGAATGGTACCTGGATCTGTGCAAAAATATCACAAAGTGTAGTATCAGTACAAGCGACCCCATGTACTTAGCAAGTGTCGAGCCTAACCTCGGCGAAGTAGTGACGAGGCTATGTCGGGCTTCAACAATATAATCTTTAACAACGATAAATAATGAGCAAGAAAGAAATCTAAATAAATAGATAATTAAGTGTTGCAACCAAATAAATAAAATAACTTAGCTATAACCAATTCTCGAACATCTCTTCAAAGTTCGAAGCTTTAACGTTGATTCACAATAGTACTAAAATATTTAAAGAGTACTAAAATAAACATTTTAGCTTTTCAAAACTTTGATTTTCTTTTTCTTGAAAAAGCAGTAAAATATAAATGTAAATATCCTCCCTTATCACTGTCATATATTTATATTTTTTCCTGTCCACCCATATCGCAGTCATATATATTTATTTCTCTTGTCCACCCTTATCACAGTCATATATATATTTATTTCTCCTGTACACTCTTATCACAGTCATATATATATTTATTTCTCCTGTCCACCCTTATCACAGTCATATATATTCATTTCCCCCGATTACCCTTATCACAGTCAGATATATATATATATATATATATATATATATATATATATATATATATATATATATATATATATATATATATATATATATATATATATATATATATATATATATATATATATATATATATATATATATATATATTTCAAACTTTCACGATTCAGGCCAAGCCTTTCACAATACTTTTGTTTCAACATTATAAATAATAAACTGCATTTTTTTCTCATGAATTCATCATTAACCTCTCAACATGAAACCAACCAGAATATCAAAATATATGCATTTATTCCATAAAACAATACCAAACCTCTCAACCATATTTATATCACGAGGGAACCAGTTCAAACAACCAATACTTTTTCTAAATAGTCACAACAATACTAACAACAATTCAACAAGGCCAAATAGTCATAGAAACAATAATGAACATGTAACAGTTAAGACAATAATTAATAAGTGGGGAACGGGAAAGAGGATCATGTTTAACAGATAATTTGGGTAGTGCATAGGTACTCGTTACCTAACCTATACACCACACCCATGCTTTTCAAATAACAAACAAGTGGGGAGTCCTATTCCCTCTAGTAAAGTTAGACCAAACATTTACCTCAATTTCTGCAGGTCACTCACTGCTCAATTACAGCTTTTCCTTCTGAATACACCTCCAACCCACTCGAATCTGGATTATTTTAAGCTTTATATTGATGAATAAAGTTGAAAGTTTACAACTCAATCGAAATAACACAGCAACAATCGTCGGACCGAGATGCCGAAATTGCGAATTGAAACCACGACTCTCCTCGCCACTTAACGCTACTTTCTCCCTCCAGTCGTTGACTAATTCAGCGCCAACTATGCTTCTTATGCATTAAATCCGAAAGTTTTGAGTCAAATTCCCTAATTTACAAACCTCCACACTCTTCTGAAAATTGAATTATACATGAAGAGCAAACTTAGAGAATTATAGAAACAGTGTGTATTTTTTTCTGTTTGTCGTCTTTGGGTGGGATTCGTTATTGAAATTGGGGGTCGTTCTTGGTTTTGGGTTTTGTTTTGTTTTTTTTTTCGCTGGACTTTGGACCTTGCTGCTATTATGTGGAACTTGATATAAAAACAAAAAGAAGTAGAGTTGATGATAAATTGCAAGAAGGAGTAATATATAATGGTGTTTAATTTTGTGTCAAAATAGGAGTAAAGTGACAATAATTTTACGTTATTTGGATGATTTCTATTTTAATAAGGACACTGCATTAATTGACAATGGGGGTGAACTGAGGGTCACTGTAGTCGGCGCCCAGATTTGGGAAGAAGCTCTAAGTTTATTATTTTATACTCGGCACTAGCAACAGAAAAGAAAAAAAACCAGTAATTTTTTTTTTAAGTGTAAAACATTTTGTGGCATATTCGAAACACACCATAGCCCTCGGGGCTTTAAACCAAATATGCACGCAAGTTTAAAAATATCATACGAACTTGCTCGTGCGATAAAATTATGAAAATAACATGTAAATCTATGAATTAAACCTCAAAACTCATCATTTTCAACAAAAACTCTTAAAGTTTATAATTTCTCAACCGGATGTCCGAATCACGTCAAACGAACTCTGATTTTCACCAAATTTCACAGTTAACCTCTAATTATCATAACAAAGTTGTACCGGGCTCCAGAACAAAAATACGGACCCGATACCAATGATTTTTAGCATTATTTCTTTTCTTTAATTCATAAACATTTCAGCAAAACAATTTCATTCAAAAATTGATTTCTAAGGCTTGGGACCTCGGAATTCATTTCCGGGCATACGCCCGAGTCTCATAATTTATTGCGGACCTCCCGGGATCATCGGAACACGGATCCGGGTCCATTTACTAAAAAAGTTGACCAAAGCCAACTTTTATCAAATATTAATTCTAAAATCAATATTTCTCCTATTTTCACATAAAAGCTTTCCGGCCCCGGACTGCGCACACAGATCGAGATATTAAATATTAGTATTTTTATGGCTTTTAAGCATGGAACGCAGTCTAATTTTATAAAATGACCCATTTGATCATCACAATCTCCACCACTAAAAGACACGTTCGTCCTCGAATGGACATAGAAAATTACCTGAAGTGGCGAACAAGTGTGGGTATCTATTATGCATGTCCGAGTCGGACTCCCAAGTAGCTGCCTCAATGGGCTGGCCTCTCCACTGCACTCGAACTGAAGGATAGCTCTTATTTCTCAATTGGCGAACTTTTCGGTCCAAAATAGCTACCGGCTCCTCCTCATAAGTCAATTCTTTGTCCAACTGGACAGAGCTGAAATCTAACACGTGGGACGGGTCACCATGATATTTCTGGAGCATAGACACATGGAATACTCGATGAACTGAGGATAACCCTGGAGGCAATGCAAGTCTGTAAGCTACCTCCCCCACCTTATCAAGAATCCCAAACAGATCGATATACTTAGGGCTCAGCTTGCCCTTCTTGCCAAACCTCATAACACCCTTCATGGGCGAACACACAAAGCAATACTCTCTCTCCAACCATGAACGCTACATCACGAACCTTACAATCGACATAACTCTTTTGCCTAGACTGAGTTCCACGAAGTCTCTCCTGAATAATATTGACCTTATCTAAGGCCTCCTAAACCAAGTCAGTACCCAACAACCGAGCCTCTCCTGGCTCGAACCATCCAACTGGCGATCTGCACCGTCTACCATATAACGCCTCATAAAGATCCATCTGAATGCTCGAATAATAACTATTATTATAAGCAAACTTCTCTAGCGGAAATAACTGATCCTATGAACCCCCAAAGTCAATAACACAAGCGCGGAGCATGTCCTCCAATATCTGAATGGTACGCTCAGACTGCCCGTCAGTCTAAGGGTGAAATGTTGTGCTGAGATCTATCTGGGTACCCAAATCACTATGCAATTATCTCTAGAAGATCGAGGTGAACTGAGGACCTCGATCTGATATGATGGACACCGGCACACCGTGCAACCGGACTATCTCACGAATATACAACTCAGCCAACCGCTCTACAGTATAAGTATTAGCCAATGGAATAAAGTGTGCTGACTTAGTCAGCCTATCTACAATAACCCAAACCGCATTGAACTTCCTCTGAGTTCGTGGGAGACCAACAACGAAGTCCATAGTGATACGCTCCCACTTTCACTCAGGAATCTTTATCTGCTGAAGCAAACCACCGGGTCTTTGATGTTCATCTTTTACCTGCTGACAATTTAAGCAACGAGCCATGTAAGCCACAATGTCCTTTTTCATCCTTCTCCACCAATAATGTTGTTTCAAATCTTGGTACATTTTCGATGCACCCGGGTGAATAGAGTACTTGGAACTGTGAGCCTCCTCAAGGATCAACTCACGGAGGCCATCAATGTTAGGCACACACAGCCTATCCTGCATCCTCAAAATGCCATCATCTCCAACTGTAACCGGCTTGGCATCACCGTGCTGAACCGTGTCCCTAAGGACCGCCAAATGTGCGTCATCATCCTACCGCTCTCGGATACGATCAATTAGAGAAGATCGAGCGACAGTACAAGCTAGAACACTGCTGGGAGAAATATCCAATCTCACGAACTAATTAGCCAAAGTCTGAATGTCTGAAGCCAATGGTCTCTCATCGACTTGAATATACGGAAGACTGCCAATACTCACCGCCTACCTACCCAATGCATCTGCCACCACATTGGCCTTCCCTGGGTGATACAGTATAGTAACATCATAATCTTTTAACAAATCTAACCACCTTTGTTGCCTCAAATTTAGATCTTTCTGTTTGAATAAGTACTGGAGGCTGCGATGGTCAGTAAAAATCTCAAACGGCACGCCATAAAGATAATGCCTCCAAATTTTCAAAGCATGAACAATAGCCGCCAACTCTAAGTCATGAACAGGGTAAGTCTTCTCATGGACTTTCAACTGACGAGACGCATACGCAATCACCATGTCGTCCTGCATCAACACTACTCCAAGGCAAACTCTAGAAGCATCACAATACACCGTGAAAGAACCCGAATCTGATGCTAACACCAACACCAGTGCTGAAGTCAAGGCTGTCTTGAGCTTCTGAAAGCTCGCCTCGCACTCATATGACCATTTAAATGGGGAACCTTTCTGAGTCAATTTAGTCATTGGGGCTGCTATAGATGAAAACACCTCCACAAAGCGATGGTAGTAACCTGCCAAACCCAAGAAAATCCTAATCTTCATGGCTGTGGTGGGTCTAGGCCAGTTCTTGACTGCCTCTATCTTCTTAGGATCAACCTGAATGCCCTGAGCTGATACGATGTGACCCAAAAAGGCTACTGAATCTAACCAGAACTCACATTTAGAAAACTTGGCATACAACTGATTATCCCTCAAAGTCTTGAGTGCTATACGTAGATGCTGCTCATGCTCTTCCTGACTACGTGAGTATATAAGAATGTCATCAATGAACACGATCACAAAAGAGTCTAGATGTGGCTGCAAAACCCGATTCATTAAGTCCATAAAGGCTGCTGGAGCATTAGTCAGCCCAAAAGACATAACCAAAAATTCATAGTGCCTATTCCTCCTACGAAAAGATTTCTTAGGGATATCAGATGCTCTAATCTTTAGCTGATGATAGCCTGACCTCAAATTAATATTCGAAAATATTCGAGCACCCTGAAGCTGATAAAATAGGTCATCAATCCTCGGCAATGGGTATTTATTCTTAATGGTAACTTTATTCAGTTGCCTGTAGTCTATGCACATTCTCATTGACCCATCTTTCTTCTTTACAAACAGAACTGGTACACCCCAAGGCGAGACATTGGGTATTATGAAACCCTTATCTAGAAAATCTTATAACTATTCTTTCAATTCTTTCAACTCTTGTGGGGCCATCCGATATGGAGGAATGGAAATGGTCTGAGTGGGCGGAGCTACATCAATATAGAAATCAATATCCCTGCCGGGCGGCATACCCGGCAGGTCTGCAGGAAATACCTCGGGGAATTCACGCACGATAGGAACTAACTCGATAGAAGAAACCTCAGCATCAGAATCACGAATATGAGCAGAATAAGACAAATACCCTTTCTCCACCATGCGACGAGCCTTGGAATATGAAATTACCCGGCAGGGAGAACGACTAGGAGTTCCTTTCCATTAATCGAGGCAATCCCAGTAAAGCTAAAGTAACTGTCTAGGCATGACATTCCAAAATGGCATAATAGGGAGATAATCAATCCATGCCCAATATAATATCAAAGTCAACCATGTCTAGAAGCAAAAGATCAACACTAATTTCAAGGCCTTCGATCACTACCACGCACGAACGATATACTCGATCTACCATAATAGCATCCCCCACCGGTGTAGACACATAAACAGGAACACTCAAGGGATCACAGGGCACATTCAAATACGAGGCAAAATAGGATGAAACATATGAATAAGTAGACCCACTGACCTCCAAAGTCAATCACACATGCCCTGAGCATGTCCTCCAATATCTTAATTGTACGCTCCGGCTGACCATCAGTCGGAGGGCGAAATGTTGTGCTGAGATCTATCTGGGTACCCTTTCACTATGCAATGCTCTCCAGAAGTGTGAGGTGAACTGAGGACCTCGATCATATATAATGTACACCGGCACACCGTGCAATCGGACTATCTCCCGAATGTAGATCTAGGCCGACCTCTCATAAGTATATGTAGTAGCCACTAGAATTAAATGCGCCGATTTGGTCAATCTATCCACAATGACCCAAATCGCATATACTTTCCGCAAGGTCCAAGGCAACCCGAACACGAAGTCCATAGTGATGCATTCCCATTTCCACTAGGAATGGGCATCTACAAAAGTAGGCCTCCTGGCCTCTGGTGCTCATACTTAACCTGCTGGAAATTAAGACACCTAGCCACATACTCCACAATGTCCCTCTTCATCCGCCTCCACCAGAAATGATGCTTCAAATCACGATACATCTTCGTAGCACCAGGATGGACAGAATACCGAGAACTCTGTGCCTCCTCTAGAATCCTTCCTCTTAGGCCATCGACATTAGGAACACATAAACGGCCCTGAAGTCTCAGAACACCATCCTCGCCAATAGTACCTCCTTGGCACCACCCTGAACCACTATCTCCCGTAGCTCTGCCAAGTACAGATCATCAAATTGCCGAGCCTTAATCTCTCCCAATAACGAAGACTGAGAAACCACATGTGCTAAAACTCGGCGAGGCTCCGAAATGTCTAAATTCACCAGGCGATTAGCCAAGGACTGAATGTCCAAGGATAGAGGTCTCCCCTATGCTACAATATAAGCCAAGCTACTCATACTCTCTACCTTCCTGCTCAAGGCATCTGCTACCACATTTTCCTTGCCCCGATGATAAAGAATGGTTACATAATAATCCTTCAACAACTCAAGCCATCTGCGCTGCCTCAAATTAAGATCCCTCTGCTTGAACAAGTGCTGCAAGCTGCGCTGGTCTGTATAAACCTCACAGGACACCCCATACAAGTAGTGCCTCCAAATCTTAAGAGCATGAACAATCGCCGCCAACTCTAAATCGTGTACAGGGTAATTCTTCTCATGCACCTTCAGCTGACGTGAAGCATAAGAAATAACTCTCACTTCCTACTTCAACACACATCCCAAACCGATGCGTGAAGTATCGCAATACACTGTATACATCCCCGAACCGGAAGGCAATACCAGAATTGGTACTAAGGTCAATGCTGTCTTGAGCTTCTGAAAGCTCGCCTCACACTCGTCGGACCATCAGAACGGGGCATTCTTCTGATTCAATCTAGTCAATGGAGCTGCAATAGAAGAGAACCCCTCCAAAAATCGGCGATAATAGCCTGCTAGTCCCAAAAAGCTCCTGATCTGTGTAGCTGAAGTAGGACCAGGCCAACTCTGAACTACCTCAATCTTCTCCGGATCAACCTTGATATCCTCTCCGGATACCACATGCCCCAAGAATGCCAGAGAATCCAACCAGAACTCACACTTGGAGAACTTAGCATATAGCTTCTGTTCTCGCAAAGTCTGGAGCAGAACTCTCAAATGTTGTTCCTGCTCCCCCAGACTACGTGAGTAAATCAAAATGTCATCAATGAAGACAATGACAAAGAAATCAATATATGTCTTGAACACCCTGTTCATCAAGTCCATAAATATTGCTGGGGCATTAGTCAAGCCAAAGGACATCACCAGGAACTCATAATGGCCATATCTCATATGAAAAGCAGTCTTCGGAACATCTGAGGCCCAAATCTTCAACTGATGATATCCCGATCTCAAATCAATCTTATAAAACACCCAAGAACTTTGCAGTTGGTCAAACAAATCATCGATGCGCGGAAAAGGATACTTGTTCTTAATGGTGACCTTGTTTAACTGGCGGTAATCAATACACATCCGCATGGACCCATCCTTCTTCTTCACGAATAGAACTGGAGCACCCCACGGTGATACACTCGGTCTGATGAACCCCTTAGCAAACAACTCCTCAAGCTACTCCTTCAACTCCTTCAACTCTTTGGAGCCATACGGTACGGAGGAATAGATATAGGCTGGGTGCCTGGAGCTAAATCAATGCAGAAATAAATATCACGATCCGGAAGCATGCCTGGAAGGTCAGAAGGAAATGCATCAGCAAACTCTCGAACAACTGGCACTGAATCAATTGTCGGAGACCCGGCGGTGGTGTCCCGCACATAAGCAAGATACGCCAGACAACCCTTCTCGCCCATGTGTCGAGCCTTCAGGAATGAAACAACTCGGTTGGCAGCTATAACTGAGGAAACTTTCCACTCTAGCCTAGGCGACTCGGGCATGGCTAAAGTAACTGTCTTGGTATGGCAATCTAGTACGGCATGATAAGGAGATAGCCAATCCATGCCTAGAATAACCTCAAAATCAACCATTTCGAGCAATAGAAAGCCCGCTCGTGTCTCAAACCCACAGAAGGTGACCACACAAGACCGATAGATTCGGTCTACCACCACAGAATCGCCCACAGGAGTGGACCCATATATAGGAGAACCCAAGGACTCACGAGGAACATCAGGAAAATGAGCAAATAATGCTGAAACATATGAATAGGTTGATCCTGGATCAAATAACACTGATGCCTCTCTACCATATACTGAAATAATACATGTAATCATGGCATCTGAGGCCACTACATCTGATCTGGCCGGAATAGCATAGAATCTAGCTGGAGCACCGAAAGACTAAGATCCGCCAGAATGAACAGGAGCTGACTGACCTCCCCCTGACTGGCCTCCACCTCTAGGACGACCCATGTCGCCTTGTCCTCCACCTCTAGGTAGCCGAACTGCTGGTGCTAGACCCATAGGATGATAACCCTGCTACACTGCTTTGCCCCGAAACCTGAGACAATGCCTCTTCATATGACCTGGATCCCCACACTCATAACAACCTCCAGGTATCATAGCCTGCTGCCCCAAAGAGGAACCCTGAATGGCCGAAGAGCGATGTGTACTCTCCGGCATAGCACTGAAGTAGGGACTGGAGGATCTCGGATGACTGGAATAACCACTGGGTGAACTCTGAATGGCTGGAGGGCGGTAGGAACGCTCTGGCATGGCGTTGAAATGAGGCCTCGCTTGAACATCTTGGGGAGGTGGTGGGGGTGCTGGATATGAAGGCCTGCTCGGCTGACCACTACCAAACTGACCTCTGCCCCTAACTGGGGAACCTCTGAAATCTCCGGAGAATCTAGCCCTCTTGTCCTGCTGCCCCTGCTCCCATCTCCTCGACTGATACCCCTCGATCCTGCGGGCAATCTCCACCACGAGCTGATAAGGAGTACCCATTTCCACCTTTCGAGCCATGGTTGCCCTAATACTTGAATGCAACCCAGACACAAATCTCCGCACTCTCTCAGCATCAGTAGGTAGTATCATAAGTGCATGGCGAGACGAAAATCTAGCCTCATAGTCTGTTACTGACATATGTCCCTGCTCCAGCAGCTCAAACTGATACCGCAACTCTTCCCTCTCAGAGGGTGGGATATATCTATCTAGAAACATCTGAGTGAAATGCTCCCAAGTGATAGGAGGAGAATCTGCTGGCCTGCTGAGAATATAAGACTGCCACCATCTGCAAGCTTTGCCCTCAAACTGAAAGGTGGTGAAATCCACTCCATAGGACTCTAGTATCCTCATGTTGTGCAGTCTGTCCCTGCACCTGTCAATGAAATCCTGGGCATCCTCGCCTAGCTCATCCCCGAATACTGGAGGGTGAAATCGAGTCCATCTATCCAATAACTTTTGTGGATCATCGTCCGCAGCTGGTCTGGGCTCAGGTGCTGTTGCCAGAGGCTGGACCCCATCCACGGGCAGTGTACCTGGGGTATAATGTACTGCTGCTACCTGACCTGTGGCCTGGGCGGTAGGGGTATGGGCTCCCCTTCCCGCCTGAGACGTGGCAGGATCCGTTGGGAATAAGTGCCACGACCCAAATTTCCAACCTTAGAGGTCGTGATGGCTCCTAACACCACACTTGCTAGGCAAGCCAATGTTAGAACTCAAATAATTTATTACTTAAGCATAAATAAATAACTTCCAAAGGAACCTAATTAGGATAATTCCCGAACAACAATAAAACAAAAAAGTAATGATAATAATAACCAACTAATTATGACGAACCACGAACTAATTATATAAATAACTCTAAGACTACCCCAGGGTCTGGTGTCACAATCCACAAACGGCTAAAGAATACTACAAATAATGTCTAAAAGAAATAGTGTACTGTTCTTAATGATATAAAAACAGTGTATGTAAAAATAAGAGAAGACTCTCGGATATCTGTGAACGCCGGCAGATGTACCGCGTGTCTCCAAACGAAATCGGGTAGTCGTCCTAGAATCCTCTACTGCTGAATGGTACCTGGATCTGTGCAAAAAGAGCACAGAGTGTAGTATCAGTACAAGCGACCCCATGTACTGAGCAAGTGTCGAGCCTAACCTCGGCGAAGTAGTGACGAGGCTAAGTCGGGCTTCAACAATATAATCTTTAACAACGATAAATAATGAGCAAGAAAGAAATCTAAACAAATAGATAATTAAGTGTTGCAACCAAATAAATAAAATAACTCAGCTATAACCAATTCTCGAACATCTCTTCAAATTTCCAAGCTTTAACTTTCATTCACAATAGTACTAAAATATTTAAAGAGTAGTAAAATAAACATTTTAGCTTTTCAAAATTTGATTTTCTTTTTCTTGAAAAAGCAGTAAAATATAAATGTAAATATCCTCCCTTATCACTGTCATATATTTATATTTTTCCCTGTCCACCCTTATCGCAGTCATATATATTTATTTCTCTTGTCCACCCTTATCACAGTCATATATATATATTTATTTCTCCTGTCCACTCTTATCACAGTCATATATATATTTATTTCTCCTGTCCACCCTTATCACAATCATATATATATTTATTTCTCCTGTCCACCCTTATCACAGTCATATATATTCATTTCCGCTGATTACCCTTATCACAGTCTCATATATATATATATATATATATATTTCAAACTTTCACGATTCAGGCCAAGCCTTTCACAATACTTTTATTTCAACCATTATAAATAATAAACTGTATTTTTTTCTCATGACTTCATCATTAACCTCTCAACATGAAACCAACCAGAATATCAAAATATATGCATTTATTCCATAAAACAATACCAAACCTCTCAACCATATTTATATCACGAGGGAACCAGTTCAAACAACCAATACTTTTTCTAAATAGTCACAACAATACTAACAACAATTCAACAAGGCCAAATAGTCATAGAAACAATAATGAACATGTAACAGTTAAGACAATAATTAATAAGTGAGGAACGGGAAAGAGGATCATGTTTAATAAACAATTTGGGTGGTGCATAGGTACTCGTTACCTAACCTATACACCACACCCATGCTTTTCACATAACAAACAAGTGGGGAGTCCTTTTCCCTCAAGCAAAGTTAGACCAAACACTTACCTAAATTTCTGCAGGTCACTCACTGCTCAATTACAGCTTTTTCTTCCGAATTCACCTCCAACCCGCTCGAATCTGGATTATTTTAAGCTTTATATTGATGAATAAAGTTGAAAGTTTACAACTCAATCAAAATAACACAGCAACAATCGTCAGACTAAGATGCCGAAAATAGCGAATTGGCACCATGACTCTCCTCGCCACTTAACGCTACTATCTCCCTCCAGTCGTTGACTAATTCAGCGCAAACTATGCTTCTTATGCATTAAGTCCGAAAGTTTTGAGTCAAATTACCAAATTTACAAACCTCCACACTCTTCCGAAAATTGAATTATATATGAAGAGCAAACTTAGAGAACTATAGAAACAGTGTGTATTTTTTTCTGTTTGTCGTCTTTGGGTGGGATTCGTTATTGACATTGGGGGTCGTTCTTGGTTTTGGGTTTTGTTTTGTTTTTTTCGGTGTACTTTGGACCTTGTTGCTATTATGTGGAAGTTGATATAAAAACAAAAAGAAGTAGAGTTGATGATAATTCCAAGGAGTAATATATAATGGTGTTTAATTTTGTGTCAAAATAGGAGTAAAGTGACAATAATTTTATGTTATTTAGATGATTTCTATTTTAATAAGGACACTACATTAATTGACAATGGGGTGAAATGAGGGTCACTGTAGACGGCGCCCAGATTTGGGAAGAAGCTCTAAGTTTATTATTTTATACTCGGCACCAGCAACAGAAAAGAAAAAAAACCAGTAATTATTTTTTTAAGTGTAAAATATTTTGTGGCCTATTCGAAACTCACCAGAGCCCTCGGGTCTCTAAACCAAATATGCACGCAAGCTTAAAAATATCATACGGACTTGCTCGTGTGATAAAATCATCAAAATAACATGTAAATCTATGAATTAATCTTAAAGTTTATAATTTCTCAACCGGATGTCCGAATCACGTCAAACTAACTATGTTTTTCACCAAATTTCACAGTTAACCTCTAATTATCATAACAAAGTTGTACCGGGCTCCAGAACAAAAATACGGACCCGATACCAATGATTTTTAGCATTATTTCTTTTCTTTAATTCATAAACATTTCAGCAAAACAATTTCTTTCAAAAATTAATTTCTAAGGCTTGGGACCTCGGAATTCATTTCCGGGCATACGCCCGAGTCCCATATTTTATTGCGGACCTCCCGGGATCATCGGAACACTGATCCGGGTCCATTTACTCAAAAAGTTGACCAAAGCCAACTTTTATCAAATTTAAATTCTAAAAATCAGTATTTCTCCTATTTTCACATAAAAGCTTTCCGGTTTCACGCCCGGACTGCGCACACGAATCGAGATATTTAATTTTATTCTTTTTATGGCTTTTAAGCATGGAACGCAGTCTAATTTTATAAAATGACTCATTTGATCATCACAATCTCCACCTCTAAAAGACACGTTCGTCCTCGAATGGATATAGAAAATTACCTGAAGTGGAGAACAAGTGTGGGTATCTATTATGCATGTCCGAGTCGGACTACCAAGTAGTTGCCTCAACAGGCTGGCCTCTCCACTGCACTCGAACTGAAGGATAGCTCTTATTTCTCAATTGGCGAACTTTCCGGTCCAAAATAGCTACCGGCTCCTCCTCAGAAGTCAAGTCTTTGTCCAACTGGACAAAGCTGAAATCTAACACGTGGGACGGGTCACCATGATATTTCTGGAGCATAGACACATGGAATACTGGATGAACTGAGGATAACCCTGGAGGCAATGCAAGTCTGTAAGCTACCTCTCCCACCTTATCAAGAATGTCAAACAGATCAATATAACTAGGGCACAGCTTTCCCTTCTTCCCAAACCTCATAACACCCTTCATGGGCGAACACACAAAGCAATATTCTCTCTCCAACCATGAACGCTACATCACGAACCTTACGATCGACATAAATATTTTGCCAAGACTGAGTTGCACGAAGTCACTCCTGAATAATATTGACCTTATCTAAGGCCTCCTAAACCAAGTCGGTACCCAACAACCGAGCCTCTCCTGGCTCGAACCATCCAACTGGCGATCTGCACCGTCTACCATATAACGCCTCATAAAGATCCATCTGAATACTCGACTGATAACTATTATTATAAGCAAACTTCGCTAGCGGCAAGAAATGATCCCATGAACCCCCAAAGTCAATAACACAAGCGCGGAGCATGTCCTCAAATATCTGAATGGTACGCTCAGATTGCCCGTTAGTCTAAGGGTGAAATGTTGTGTTGAGATCTATCTGGGTACCCAACTCACTATGCAATTATCTCTAGAAGTGCGAGCTGAACTAAGGACCTCGATCTGATATGGTGGACACCAGCATACCGTGCAACCGGACTATCTCGCGAATATATAACTCAGCCAACCGCTCTGAAGTATAAGTACTAGCCACTGGAATAAAGTGTGTTGACTTAGTCAGCCTATCTACAATAACCCAAACCGCATCGAACTTCCTCTGAGTTCGTGGAAGACCCACAACGAAATCCATAGTGATACGCTCCCACTTCCACTCAGGAATCTTTATCTGCTGAAGCAAACCACCGGGTCTTTGATGTTCATCTTTTACCTGCTAACAATTTAAGCAACGAGCCACGTAAGCCACAATGTCCTTTTTCATCCTTCTCCACCAATAATGTTATTTCAAATCTTGGTACATTTTCGATGCACCCGGGTGAATAGAGTACTTGGAACTGTGAGCCTCCTCAAGGATCAACTCACGAAGGCCATCAACGTTTGACACACACAGCCTACCCTGCATCCTCAAAATGCCATCATCTCCAACTGTAACCTGCTTGGCATCACCGTGCCGAACCGTGTCCCCAAGGACAGCCAAATGTGGGTCATCATCCTGCCGCTCTCGAATACGATCAATTAGAGAAAACCGAGCGACAGTACAAGCTAGAACACTGCTGGGAGAAATATCCAATCTCACGAACTAATTATCCAAAGTCTGAATGTCTGAAGCCAACGGTCTGTCATCGACTGGAATATACGCAAGACTGCCAATACTCACCGCCTTCCTACTCAATGCATCTGCCACCACATTGGCCTTCCCTGGGTGATACAGTATAGTAACATTATAATCTTTTAACAACTCTAACCACCTCCGTTGCCTCAAATTTAGATCTTTCTGTTTGAATAAGTACTGGAGGCTGCGATGGTCAGTAAAAATCTCAAACGGCACACCATAAAGATAATGCCTCCAAATTTTTAAAGCATGAACAATAGCCGCCAACTCTAAGTCATGAACAGGGTTATTCTTCTCATGGACTTTCAACTGACGAGACGCATACACAATCACCCTGTCGTCCTGCATCAACACTACTCCAAGGCCAACTCTAGAAGCATCACAATATACCGTGAAAGAACCTGAATCTGATGGTAACACCAACACCGGTGCTGAAGTCAAGGCTGTCTTGAGCTTCTGAAAGCTCGCCTCGCACTCATATGACCATTTAAATGGGGCACCTTTCTGAATCAATTTAGTCACTGGGGCTGCTATAGATGAAAACCCCTCCACAAAACGATGGTAGTAACCGGCCAAACCCAAGAAAATCCTAATCTCCGTGGTTGTGGTGGGTCTAGGCCAGTTCTTGACTGCCTCTATCTTCTTAGGATCAACCTGAATGCCCTCAGCTGATACGATGTGACCGAAAAAGGCTACTGAATCTAACCAGAACTCACATTTAGAAAACTTGGCATACAACTGATTATCCCTCAAAGTCTGGAGTGTTATACGGAGATGCTGCTCATACTCTTCCTGACTACGGGAGTACATAAGAATGTCATCAATGAACACGATCACAAAAGAGTCTAGATTTGGCTTCAAAACCAGATTCATTAAGTCCATAAAGGCTGCTGGAGCATTAGTCAGCCCAAAAGACATAACCAAAAATTCATAGTGCCCATACCTCGTACGAAAAGCTGTCTTAGGGATATCAGACGCTCTAATCTTCAGGTGATGGTAGCCTGACCTCAAATCAATATTCGAAAATATTCGAGCACCCTGAAGCTGATCAAATAAGTCATCAATCCTCGGCAATGGGTATTTATTCTTAATGGTAACTTTATTCAGTTGCCTGTAGTCTATGCACATTCTCATTGACCCATTTTTCTTCTTTACAAACAGAAATGGTACACCCCAAGGCGAGACACTGGGTATTATGAAACCCTTATCTAGAAAATCTTGTAACTGTTCTTTCAATTCTTTCAACTCTGGTGGGGCCATCCGATATGGAGGAATGGAAATGGGCTGAGTGGGCGGAGCTACATCAATATAGAAATCAATATCCCTGTCGGGCGGCATACCCGGCAGGTCTGCAGGAAATACCTCGGATAATTTACGCACGATAGGAACTAACTCGATAGAAGAAACCTCAACATCAGAATCACGAATATGAGCAGAATAGGCCAAATACCCTTTCTCCACCATGCGACGAGCCTTGGCATATGAAATTACCCGGCAGGGAGAACGACTGGGAGTTCCTTTCCATTCTAATCAAGGCAATTCCAGTAAAGCTAAAGTAACTGTCTTTGCATGACAGTCCAAAATGGCATAATAGGGCGACAATCAATCCATGCCCAATATAATATCAAAGTGAACCATGTCTAGAAGAAAAAGATCAACACTAGTTTCAAGGCCTTCGATCACTACCACGCACGAACGATATACTCGATCTACCACAGTAGCATCCCCCACCGGTGTAGACACATAAACAGGAACACTCAAGGGATCACAGGGCACATTCAAATACGAGGCAAAATAGGATGAAACATATGAATAACTAGACCCTGGATCAAACAAAACAAAAGCAGCTCTATCACAAACTGAGATGATACCTGTAATAGAGCGTCAGAGGATTCTGCCTCAGGCCTAGCTGGAAAAACATATAGTCTGGGCTGAGCCCCACCACCCTGAACCACACCTCTGGGAGGGCCTCCACCTCTAGTAGGCTGACCTCCACCTCTAGCTGTTTGTCCTCCACCTCTAACATTCTGGCCTCTACCTCTGACTGCCTGACCCCTACCCTTGCGGGCTAGGCAGGTGGTACTGCAGCTGGTGCCGGAACTATGGCACGAGAACCATGATACTGAAACTGATTGCCTGCATAATTCGGACATGTCCGTTGAACATGCCCAAATTCACCACACTCGAAACATCCCTCCTGATAAGTATGCTGACCTGAACGAACCGGCCGACCACGATGAATACTCTGCAAAGGGGGTGCTATAATAGGAGCTGAAGGAGCACTGTAGACTGGCTGAGCAGAAGGAGGTACGTAAGAACTACGACCCCTAGAATTACCTTGCAAAACATGTAGCGCTGAGTGGAACGGACTGGATGAATGGCCTCTGCTAAATGAAGTCCCGCCTCCAGATGAGGCACCACTAAAAACACCGGAATGACTAGGTCTCTTGTCGGACCCCTGACCTCCCATCCCAAGAACTGACTCAAGCCTCCTGGCTATATTAGCCACATCCTGAAGAGAAATCTCGGACCCTGTCTCCTTGTCCATCTGCAACCTGATGGGCTGAGCAAGGCCATCAATAAACCGTCTGACCCTATCCCTCTTTGTGGGCAATATAAGAATAGCATGTCTAGCCAGATCCACAAAACGAGTCTCGTACTGAGTCACAGTCATGCTGCCCTATTGTAGTCGCTCAAACTGACGACGCTTATCCTCTCGAGTAGTGACCGGTAAGAACTTCTCCAAAAAGAGATGAGAGAACTGATCCCAAGTCAGAGCAGGTGATCCAGCTGGCTTAGTCAACAAATAATCTCTCCACCATTGCTTGGCGGAACCAGTCATCTGAAAAGCTGCAAAGTCGACCCCATTGGTCTCCAGAATACCCATATTACTCAACACCTCATGACTTCTATCCAGATATTCCTGTGGATCCTCCGAAGTAGCACCACTGAAATGGACAGGGAATAGCTTAATGAACCTGTCAAGTCTCCACAAAGCATCTGATGACATGGTTGCCCCATCAGCGTGCAGCACTGCTGCAACTGGCTAAATTACCCCGACGTTATTAATCACTGGAGTCTGAACCTGAGGAGTAGTCTGAACTGGAGTATGGGTAGTAGGAGTCGGGACCCCTCCTCCAGCCTGAGATACGGCTTCTGCAACAGGAAAGGTGCCAGTCTGGGCCACACTCTCTATAAGGCCCATTAAACGGACCAAAGCATCATGCAGAACTGGGGTAGAAATAAACCCCTCGGGAACTTGAGCTGGTCCAGCGGGAACAGTCTGAGCCGGAACCCCCTCATCAATCTCAATCTGGGGTGCTGCAGCTGTGGCTGCTACCTGAGCAACGGGTTGAGTCCTGCCCCTGCCTCGGCCTCTGGCGTGGCCTCTGCCTCTGCCCCTAGTAGGAGCTACTGCTGCTGGAGATCCGGAATTTTTGTCAGCGGAAGATGAAGCACGTGTTCTCGCCATCTGCGAGAGAATAGAAGAATCCAAATCAGTATTTGAGATACAAGAATCGGGCAATATAATAGAAATAAAAATGGAGTTGTTTCCTAACTCAATAGCCCCTGAGAGATAAGTACAGATGTCTCCGTACCGATCCTTCAGACTCTACTAAGCTTGTTCGTGGATTGTGAGACCTAAGTAAACCTAGTGCTCTGA
>MDKI01259885.1:0-36667 GCA_005239505.1 Nicotiana paniculata
ATTTTGTTGGACTTTAGTGAGTGTCAAGTCGACCTCTCGTCACTACTTCTTCGAGGTTAGGCGAGATACTTACTGGGTACATATTTGTTTATGTACTCATACTATGCTTTTGTACTTAATTGTACAGGTTATGAGGCTGGTGCATCTGGTTATCAGACCGGAACTCGATTTTGATCATAGTTGGACCTGACTTCACGGTGAGCTGCTTCTCCTGATGATCCTCGGCAACACCATGTAGTTTCTTTTGCTTATTTCCCGTCTATTTCTTTCAGAAAGTGGGACTGTATATTATATCTTTTGTATATTCTGTTAGTAGGCCCATAGGACTTGTGACACTAGTTCCTGGCACACACACGTGGTAGTTATTAGTGATTTCGGGTCTGTATATATTGGTTCACGCCTCCTTATGACCGCTTTTGATTAAAACCGGCTAACTATCCTTGTCGATTTATGTTATAAGCTATAAAAACTTGGTATATGTTGAAATGTTTAAATCAAACAAGAAAGAACCCTTAGTAAAATTAGTGTTGTCTTGCCCGACCCCGTTGTTGGGTGCCCTCACGACCTGAGTTAGGATTTTGGGTCGTGACACTGTGAGGAAGTCTCTAAGTCCCTCGCTAGGCGATTGTCTGACGGCAAATATGTCATTCACCCTGGCCTCTGCTTTCTTGGCCCCGACGTGGGCGGTTGTGAGCATGTAATTTTTGATCTACCATATACTCCTACAAAATTCAATAAATTAATTAGTTTTATAAAATTTTGTTTAATTTCAGTGCTATTTGTGAATCAATTTTGCATTGCATAAATCATAACTTGTCTTTTAGAATTCATAAATGATTTAAAGTTGCATAACTTCAATCATTTTATTGGAAAATTATGAAAAATTATTCTTCAAATAATTACAAATGTTAATTCATAATTTCACCCTTTTAATTAACTCATTAATTAATTTATAATTGGATGAAACTAGGTTAAAACTAATTAATATATTTTAGAATTTTAATTAGAATTCATTTAACTGGTTTAATTAACCTAAGTTTTCTAAAAATAGGGTTGAAAATCGGTTGGGCCAGTACATCCAAGCCCAAAATTCCCCTCCTAATACCCAATACACTCAAGCCCAAACCCCACACCCGTCCAAACCCCTCACTAACTAAAACGACCCCGTTTTAGCCTCCCTTCATCCCAACCGTTGGATAATTTTGATCCAACGGTCCTAAACTACCCCTTCAAAAAATGTAAATATGTCCTAACACCCCCCTACCCCTCAAACTCATCTCCATACACCCCTAACAACCCCATCGTCTCTCTCTCATCCTCGCCGTCCGCCACCGCCTTTCGCCGACCGAAAATCGCCTGCCGGCGGCAGAGCTCCACCAAACAACCCCAAAATTTCACCAGACACTCTACTCCTCCCCCTCAATCACCTACCACCCATGATTTCTCCAAAAAATCTACCAAAAATAAGCAGTTTTAGGTCTAAAAAATAGAAACCCTAGAATCTTTCTACCTGCCGTTTCAAAGACCTCTAATGGCCCACACCTACATAAGTCGATAGCTCTTGGTGAGAGCTATCGATTCATGTGGATTTTGACCATTTCCAAACCCCGATGGAGTCCGGACAAAGTCCGGCGAGTCAATTTGTCCGGCCAAACATCGCTCAACCTAACCGGTATTCCCGTTTCTTCCCGTTCCTGTATTTGTTTAGTTCAAAATCATGTTTAGTTTGGTTTTAAGAATTATCCTAAATGATACTGTCTTCTTCTATTTTCCTTTGATTAATTGCTTCTATGCCTGACTAATCGTGTTAGTAATTAGGTTAGTCAATTAATTAGGGTTTCACAAATGAACTTAGGAAAATTCTAATTCAAGGTTTATAACCCCATTAATTTTAGGTGTTCCAGATGTTCCTTTGGTTCTTCTTATTCTTGTCTATGTTTTTCGATTAGCGCTTAATGTGAATCTGCACGTTAGGTCAATTTAGATTAATTTTAATTTCATTACTTAGTTTAGATTTCATTGATCTTTTCTGGATTTTATTTGATTCTGGAATGATAATCTTTGCATATTCGTTTCTTGTGCAAATCTGTTTTAGCAGTCTTATTTTTCTAAATTTGGTTGGTTTCATGTACCACTCCTCCCTTATTTTCCTTAGTTATTAATTATAATTAATAATCGATTAGTTAGGATGTTTCTTAAAGTTATTTGATCTTATAAGTGGTCATAAATTTAAAAACTTCTAGTTAAATTATCAATTTTCTGGTTAACTATAGTTTAATCTTGGATCCTTAGGTTAAAACAAACTTATTTATCACTTATATAAGTCCATTGATTAGTAATCACACTCAACTAAAGGTCAATCTGATTTAAGTGATGGCATTTAAAAGGGACTTTATATAATTAGGCTAGTATCTTAAAATATATAATCAAATCCTAATTTAAGACAGCTAATTAGGTCCAATTACTAAACTAATTACATAATAGGATTAACTAACATAAGTCCTAAAAGAAATTCATCTAAGGTTTAGCTAATTCCCTTATTAAGATTAATTCAACCTCATCTTTCAAAGAGGCTTAAGCTTCCAACTACTAGTTAACTACTCAATTAGGATAAATTAATCAACACTAATCAATCCCTTAACCTTAGATACTAAAGAAGTAATTCTAAAGGTACTAAGGGGTAATATAGGAACTACAATTGAAAAATCTTAGGTGTAACAACCCAAGAAACTTCTAGAATTAGGAAAATATCATAAAATAAGATATATAAGGGGTAAAACAGTAACTTTAAAAGGGGATAAGGGTTGTAATTGGTAGGAATATTCTAGAAGAGGGTACAACAGTCCAATTGGATAAGGTTAGACAGTTGTACATGTACTATTTCAGCCTAAATAGGATAAGGAATATGCTAAAAATATGTTGTCTTAAATTTTTCTATAAAAAGAACTAAGGTATTCTGAAAATAAAGGCTTCCATAATCTGCAAAATAGACTTTTGATAGCTGAAAAGACTCTACAAAAAAATCTGAAGATAGAAATTTCAAACACACACATATAGTAGATCTTACACTCCAAGAAATGCAGAAAAAAATCTTAAATTTGGTCTCCTCTTCAATCTTGGTATTCTGGAACAAGAGTTGTAGCTGCTGATTTTTCGAAGTTATAAGCTTTTGGGTCAAAATCTTGGATTTTTCTCTTGCTGAATATTCCTGGGTGTTCTTTACTGCTGGGTTTATTGTTGTTGTTGTGTTGAACTTTCTTAAGTTCTGATTTTCTTTGACTTTACTTAGTCATACATTGCTGATTTTCGTAAAGAAGGTATGTAACGATGGTACCTTAATAAAATTTGTTATTTTGAAACTTAAGAGCATGTGTGTAGTTGTTTCCTTTGTTTTGATCCTTTTGTTAAACTGAAATTATGAATTCTTGGGCTGATTCTGTTGTTGTTGATATTCATTCAGTACTGTTTGATTTCTTTGTTTGACTTTCATGCAAATCTTGTGTAAGATTATATGTGAATACTTGCTGAAATCTATTGGGTATTTTCTGATATGTGTCAAACCTTGAAGCCCATTTAGAGTTGTATGAAAAGAACAAATGCTTAAGTTTCTAGTTGATTGGCATTAAGGAAATGAATCTGATCCTCTAAATGGTCAGATTCATTCTAGAAAAATGCACAAATGCGTTATTCCCTTTTTTTAGGAAAAAATATATGTAGTGCAGGATTTTGAATCATGAGCACTGTGGCTTGCACAGGAGAAGCAGTCAGTCTCTTAGTTAGTCAGTTTTCTCTTAGTCTCGTAGTCTTTCTTTAGGGAATTTGTATCTCCTAGTTGAAGGCAATGTAACAGTGTATTCATTCCATAAACCTTGTATGTTTTTGTCCTTTCCGTTGTTGTAATAAATTGGACTGGACATTATTAAATTCATTATTCAGCTGCATTTTTTTTTGTTCCTTAAAAACTTGAATTTTTAAACTCTTCAAAAACTAGAAAAGGAGTTGTATCAATTTGAGTCAGGCCTGTGAAAGTCACTCAAACTGGGCCAAGTTCTCGAAATGGCCCAGTTGGGCCTCATAAAGTCTAGATTCCAGGCCATTGGGCCTGGACCCAGAAATAACATTAAGTAATTTATGATCAGTCTCTTTTATCAGCATAGTGAGTATTTTACCAAATTTACTGGAAACAAACTATTTCGCACTACTGATCCACGAACGAATTTTAAGTCAAATATCAAAAAAGAATAGAGTTTGATTCTGAAATTCGCATACCACAGAAATATTTTAAGACTGTTTTGTTACAAGTAAAAAATAGTCACGGTCCAGTTTTACATACCTTAGTATTTTCTGATTCAAAGTCTTTCCTAAAAATGATCAAGTGATTTTTGACTCAAGAAATTATTTCATTCTAGCCTCAAAAACAGCAATTTTGACAGTTTAGGAAAAAACTTTCTAGATTCATGAATCAATCCATTTATATGTATGAAATGTCCTTATTTATCAAATGGATCAAGCAGTAGTGAAACCTCGCATGCTTTGCTATGATACTCAAGTCTGCTTATTGTCATATAATTCGAAATGTGTTAGCATGTTTATCTCCTTTACACTTAGAATCCCTCATGTAATTGTTTAGACAAATCATGTATCTCCTTTCGCAAATAGCCAAAACTAGGATTGGTCTAAAGTGATAATTGCTAAAATTGGGCTAAATTTGGCCATAGCCCAAATCCTTATATCTAGATTAGTAAATTTAGTCTTAAAAAATCTAGATTACTTTCATATCATTATCTAGAAAAGCTTCCCTAGATTAGTCTCATAACTTAACTTAGGAATTCACTTTAGATATATGAATGCTCAAACCCATTCCTTAATTAGATAGTGAACACCTTTAGACTTAGAAAATAAATTAATGATCAAAGTATACGTTAGCGTAACTTTGAATAAAAAACAACTAAAATATGCCTTTTTCTCAAAAATTGTGTATACGTTTACGTAACACAAATAAAAATTAAAATGAACACTCGTAGAGACACCTTTAGGAATGGATTTCTAAAATTATCGGAATTACGTACATGCTCGCGTGACGTGATTTCGATTTCTTTTACAACCAAAACAAAAAATACGCGCTTGCGCAACTTTAGTTACTTCTTTTGAATTCAGTGTCGAGAATTATGTACACGTCTGCGACATGATTTTTGACGCATACAATTTTAATGGGTTTACGCATACGTAACCCGTCTTAAGATAATTTTTTAAATACAAATAATTGAATAATAAGAAGCGGTGAAAAATGTAAATGCACATAGGTATTAAAATCAGTAATTAAATAATTTAGGCCAAGTTTAATCATTAAGCGACCGTGCTAGAACCACGAAATTCGGGAGTGCCTAACACCTTCTCCCGGGTTAACAGAATTCCTTACCCGGTCTTCTGGTTCACAAACTTTTTAAACGGAGTCGAAATTTCCTCGATTTGGGATATTAAAAATAAATGGTGTCTCGGAACACCATAAAAAATTCGGGTGGTGACTCAGAAAATTAAATAAATAATTCCAAATTCGATTATGTCACTTAAATATGAAAAACTCCCTTATCCCACCCTTATTGGGAAAAAGAAGGTGTGACAGCTCTGGCGACTCTGCTGGGAAATCGAACCCAGAATCTCCTGTTTAGGGTTCAAGAATTCGATCTTTTTAATTTGATTGTACTTGGCTTTATTAATTGTTGATACTACTATCCTTCTGTGCCTAATGTGCTAAATGTAATCTATTTTCCGCTTTGATGTTTATTTGAACTGTATTTAAACTTACTTCTTACGCCTTCCTTCTAAGTCTTCTAAAAATTGGTGCACATGTTCGCGTGGCCCGCCTTTTTGTTAAAGGTCATACCAAGTAAGAACGGGGATGGATCATCCACTAGGCCGGATAGCCTTTCGTGCTATCGGTACATCGCTCCCACCTCGACTCGAGTTGTCCGCTCAAGTAAGCCAGGTCTAGAACAAAACCCCAGGTTTAAACCTAGAATGACAAAACCTCATGTCGGATCCCTAGTAGGAACGCTTATTTGAATCACGTGCATCTTTTGACTTAGGGGACTCAACACAGGGGTTGGGTCCGTCTAGGACAGGTGTCAAAAAGACCATCCTGATGAATCTTTACCTACTATGTGTATATTATTTGTCTCGGCTTGTTTGTTGACCGGCTAAGAAAAAAAAATAACAGAAAAAACCAAGGGTGCGGGAAGATAGAAAATTCATCAGTATTGAAAAACCATGATATTTGAAAAAATACATCGAAACTTTGAGGACAAAAGAATTTCAAAAATGAGCGAAAGAGAGTCAGAATCGTATTTTTCAAGTTGTTTCAAAACTGATCGAACTACGTGGATCTGATTCTCACTGGATGTGAGATACGTAGGCAAACTTCATCGGTGCTGACCCCACTTTTCAAAAATAAACAAAATGAATCCATTAGTCAAAATAAATTCGACCAAGCTTCGGTGAAGTCTTGTACCATTCTTGCCAAAATAGCCTTAGAACATTTTACATTGTTGAAGGGCTATTTTCGTTAAGAACAGACGTGTCTGTCATTTTTCCTAGGAAAGTACCCTGGTTCAGCCCCAAAACTTTACTCAAAATTGAGAAAGGGGCCATTCTTGCAAAAATGGCCATTTTGGTCAATATTGCGCAAATAGCCGTTTTGGGAGAGATGTCTTTTGAAAAACTAAAATTGGTCTTTTGTGAAAAGAATTTGTTGGTTTTCTCTTTCAAAATTAAAAATAAATCCTGACCTTACCCGTTTGCAGGTACAAAATGAGTACTGTCCAGAATCCGCAACTGAATATCGTAGAGGAAGCTCCCCTACAACTCTGAATGTGGTGGCATGACCTAGACGAGGAGGGTAAAGAATGGGTAAGTGAGCAATTGGGGGATCTCGTTGACATCATGAAGGTGAAATCGAGAAATGACTTAATCAAGGATTTAGTAACCTTCTGGGATCCAGTTCATAATGTATTTTGTTTCTCGAATTTCGATCCCACTCCTACCCTAGAAGATATAGCTGGGTATACGGGTTTTGGACGGAATTTAAGGAACCAACAACTCATTTTCCCCAGACCCATGTCACTGCGCCGTTTCTTTGATTTCCTATCCATCAGCAAACAACTCAGTAAGAGCCGGGTGGTTAATGGTTGATGGTTGTTGCTCGTTTTTTTTCTTGTACTCTAGATATGGCTTTCCATACACGTTCGAAACACATGAAAAGGGGCTAAACAACAAGCAAGACAAGGATACCTGGAGAATTCACCGCCGAATAGCCTTCATAGCGGCATTCCTGGGTGTAATGGTCTTTCCAAATGCAAAACGGACCATTGATGTTCGTGTGGCTAGAATCGCCCAGGTTTTGACTGAGAAAAAGGATCACACTTTAGCTCCGCTCATACTGTCTGATATTTATCGGGATTTAACACAGTGCAAGTCGGGGGGAACATTCTTCGAAGGTTGCAACATTATTCTCCAAATGTGGTTAATCGAACACTTTCTTCATCATCCGAGATTCATGAGCTATGGTCCTGACAAAACCAATTTCATCGAAAGTTATGAAGAAAGAGTAAAAGACTACAATTCCCCTGAGGGAGTTGAAGCTTGGATAGACCATGTGAGAACTTTTTGGGCAAATCAGATAGAATGGACCCTGGGATGGCTACCTGTCAGAGAGGTCATACACTTGTCGGCTACAGGAAATCATTTGTTGTTAATGGGTCTGAGAAGTGTTCAACCCTATGCACCCCAAAGGATTTTGAGGCAGTTGGGCCGGTATCAAATAGTAACCGAGGAAGAAGATTTGAGCACCCAGGTCATTGAATTACACCCTGAAGCCCCATTACCCGAGGCCTTAATTCAACAAAACTGGAATGGGTGTCGGTATTTGAAAGAAGATACTCAAGTGCCTAACGTTGTTAGAGGAGAAGTGGATCCGGGTTATGCAGCATGGTTTGAGAAACGAAATTGAATTAATGAAGAACCTAAACCCGAGTCAGAAAGGACTTCCAAAAGGCCTCATGTTCAAGCTTTCGATGATAAGATTCAAGAAAGGTTAGCTTGGGGAGAAAAAGAAAAGAGGTATCAGGACACCATCCATGATCTAAAGGAGAAATTAAGGAACCTTGAGTTCGACAATGAGTTGCAAGCACATGTAGTTGAAATCGAAAAATGACAGTTGACCCAAGAGAACGAGATGCTCCGTGCCCAACTCCGGAGTTTGAAAATAGCTGCTGAAACACCAAGATGAGTGAAAGGGATGAGAAAATTATTAGCAACCTGAGGACAAAGGTTCATGAGTATGCATTTGATTTGACCAGAGCTGAAAAGGACGTGCTAGATGCCCAAACCAAGTTAGCAAAGGGGGCAGAAGAACAGGCTCATCATTTGAGGCAGAATTATAGCAAAGAAATGGAAATCCTGAAGGAAAAATTGTTTGCCATGGGAATGATATGGTCCAACAAACTAAAGACTTTAAAACAGAAAGGGAGCACTGTTATTCACGAATCTTCCAATTGGAAGGAACCATGCGACAACTACAGGACAAGAACAATGCAAATGCCCAAGTATTGGAAGCCCGAGCACAACAAATAGGGCGCCTGCTTAAGGAGAAAGGGGTCATCAGGAACAGGATCAAAGGAATAGTTGATTACGTTGTGCAGAAATGTCACGAATGTGAGAGCATGACTACCTCCATGTTTTTTGCCTCTATGATGACTTTCGTCCACTAGGTGATGGATGATTTGGATCGACTTCAGGGAGATATTGCACACAGGCCTGCACAGGGTCCAGCCAATGCACCACAGGCCCCGAGAAGACAAGCAGAAGCCCTCATTTACTTTTGATGTTTTAGTTTTCGAGTATGTATTTTATCGCTTTCAAGAATGTTAAGTTGTTGTTGTTTGTCTAGAGTCTGTACTGTTTCTTTTATGGTTATCAGTATTTCAAAATGCTTGTAATGAAAAACAAAGAGCTATCTTTAGTAATGAAAATTTCACCTTGTCACTCTATATCCATTCTTTTGAACTACGTGATAATTTGATTCATGTAACGTCATGATACGTAGGCAATCCACATAGGATTCGATCATAACCCTAAAAGAAAATAATCAAGAAAGAAAAGAGTGAAACATTAAAGCTGGGATAAAACACACAGCCGTCGCAAACATTTTAGAAAAACGCTTGACTGTTTAGGTGCATGGCATCCCAACGTGTGATTCCCTATATGTTAATATCTCAAACTAACATGTTTGTTGTATACTCTTAAGGTTCTTAATTTTAAGGTGGTTGGTTTTTGCGGTGGTATTCTGGCGACACACCACTATTTTACGAGGTCCAAAGGGAGCATTGCAATGGCATCTGAAAGTCATCTGTCTATTGTCGAACCTGAAGATAGCCCCGCACCGGTTATCCCACAGTCCGAATCAGCGGTTGTCGAAGAGAATAGGAGGCTGAGATGCCGCATGTTAGAAATGTGGGATGCTTGGTCTAATGGCAGGGAGACGCCTAGTGCTATCCCCGGTTTCCCTGAGTTGATCCCGAGAACGGAAGGGACCACGAATGTTCCAATTTCATCACCTAACCCGTTCATACTATTTGGGTTCCCTACCATGACCAGAATGCCTTATGAGGTCCTCCCCCAGGCACCGTCTTCTGGAATACCATATGTTATATTCACCGCGCCGCCAGCTTCTGGTATGGCACATCCAACATTTCCACGACAGAGCTTTGAGCCATCAAATTTCACTTTTCAAGCTCCCCAATTCCAACTGGATACTACCTGAGTCACTTCGAACTCTTATCAACAGCACCCACAATTTGAGTCTCCTATGGAACAGGAGAGAATCTCTAGAAATACCGAACAAGAGGAAATGACGTAGAAAATGAAAAGTCTTGAGCAAAGCTTGAAGAACATACAGGGCCTGAGTGGCCAAAAGAGCGTGTCTTACGTCGATCTGTACATGTTTCCTCATGTGCATCTGTCCGTGGGTTTCAAAATACCAAAATTTAAAAAATATGACGGGCATGGAGACCCGATCTCCCATTTGAAACGATATTGCAATCAACTGAGAGGGGCGGGGGGAAAAGAAGAGTTATTGATGGCATATTTTGGAGAAAGCCTTGCTGGGATCGCCTCGGAATGGTATATTGATCAGGACATCTCCCGTTGGCACATATGGGATGATCTAGCTCGGGACATTGTGAGACAGTTTCAAACAACTTGGACATAGCTCCAGACAGAAATTCTCTGTCCAACCTCAAGAAGAAGGCTTCTGAAAGCTTCCGAGAATACGCCATCAAATGGCATGAACAGGCATCCAGAGTAAAACCTCCTATGGATGAGACTGAAAGGGTCAGTGTCTTCCTACAGGCCCAAGAAGCCGATTACTTCCAAAATATGATGTCTGCCATAGGCAAACCGTTCGCGGAGGCCATCAAAATTGGTGAAATGGTAGAAAATGGCTTTAAAACGGGCCGTATCTTAAGTCAGTCAGCCTTGAGAGCCACCTCCCAGGCCATTCAGAGCGGCTCGGGAGGCCTGGCAAGCAGGAAGAAGAAAGAAGAGGGAGCCATGATGGAATCAAGCCTAGGAAGTCCTCAAGGACCTCGGGACTATCTAGGCCTATCTCCCAGAGCTTCACAATATTATTTTCCTCATCAAGACGCAACCTATGCTATGCCTCCCCATCCCTATGAAATAATGAATGCTCAGTCATACACACGGACACAATAACAAATCAATCAGAACAGAGATCCATTTCCCAGAAATAACCATCCTAACCAAGCTCCATATAATCCACGTCCTCCCCAGAACAACTACCAATACAATACCCATCCCCGTGAACCACCCAGAAGAACCAACTTCACACCCATTAGTAAGTCATACTCTAGCCTCTTTCCAAAATTCGTTCAGATGGGTCTTTTGCAGCCCATGCCTCCAAATAGGTAGAATCCAGAATCTCCATCATACAGGCCATGTACGAGGTGTGCCTATCATTCTGGGGCGGAAGGACATGATATTGAGAACTGTTGGACTCTCAAAAGAGAAGTTGAAAGCCTAATTGAACAGAAAAAGGTAGTGCGGAGGGACGATGAAGTCCCAAATGTAACAAAAAATCCATTGCTAGCCCACAATAACGGGCCCGTCATCGGAATGATTTGTGAGGACAAGGAGTTTGACCCTGCTTTGAAAGCCATTATTGCCATCGCTGATACAGAAAAGAAACCTAAGATAGTGGCAAAACTGGTCAGGAATGCAGAGAAAACAAAGCTTACCACCCAGAATGAAGAAAAGGTTAAGGAAGTAGAGAGAGAGGTACCACCAACCAAAGAAGTCGTCCTCTACGTCCCAAGAGCTCCCAGAAATAGGCAGCTCACATTGAGCCCTCCAAAGAGTTTGAAGCTAAGATCAAATTTTCCAAGAATGTATGTACCAAAGGGGACGTATGTGGCAAAAGGGACAGTCATCTCACCAAAGCTGGATGAGCCTCTGATCATCAGTCGCAGACTACAAATTTCAATAAAAGATACCACTGCCATCCCTGGAACTATAATCAGACGTTGGTCACCTATAAAGGGAAGGAAGTCAGAGGGGAAGTGAATGAAACAAACCCATTTGGGAAGTATCATGACCCAGAAGGGTTGAACAAATCCAAACAGAAATGTTTCCCTCTCAAATATCCTATTACTGCCGAAGAAGCCGAAGAATTCTTTCGAAAAGTGAAAACATCGGAGTATGTTGTGATTGATGAACTCAAAAAGGCTCCTGCCCAGGTTTCACTCTTGTCTCTATTGTTGAGCTCAAGCGAGCACCAAAAAGTACTTCTAAAGACGCTAAATGAGGCGTATGTGCCGATCGAGACTACGGTTGAACAACTGGAGAGAATGGCAGAACGTTTCTTCGAATTCAACAAAATCTCTTTTAACCGAAATGACTTACCTCCCGAAGGAGCTGCCCATAACAAGGCTTTACACTTAACGGTCAAGTGTGAGGGTTATTATGTGAAAAGGGTCATGCTGGACGGCGGATCCGGGGTAGATATTTGCCCTCTATCAACACTGCAAAGAATGGAAATTGGGACTGAAAGGATCAGGCCAAATAATGTTTGTGTCCGGGATTTCGACGGCGTCAAAAGGGATACTATAGGAGAAATTGATTTAATCCTAACCATTGGCCTTGTGGATTTTGAAATAACGTTCCAAGTTCTGGACATCGACAATTCCTATAACTTTCTACTAGGAAGACCCTGGATCCATGTTGTGGGAGCCGTACCCTCTACTCTCCATCAAATGGTCAAGTTCGAGCACGAGAACCAAGAGATAGTTGTCCATGGAGAGGATGAACAATCAATCTACAGGGACCCATCGGTCCCCTGTCTTGAAGCAAGAGAGGGAAGTGAACACATTGTTTACCAGGCTTTTGAAATTGTGCCTGCTGACCAGTGCGAGGGAGGAACTCCATGCCCTCAACCCTGTTTGTTGAGCGCATCAGTCATGGTCGCCGGCGAAATGATCAAACATGGATACAATCCCGGAAAGGGATTGGGGAATCTTTGTAGGGCATCACAGAACCCGTTACGTTTCCTGGCAACAAGAAACTCTTTGGCATAGGTTTTCAAGCTACCAGCGCTGATGATGAATAGGCTGAAAAATGTAAGAGAGATGGGTGAGTTTTGCTTCAGCCAATTCCGCACCTCGCCAAAACATTTGTTAAGAAAAAATATATAGAAGGAGAAGAAGAGGCCTTCACGGCCGAATAAATCGAAGAGATTTGCGAGGCGGTGAGAAAAATGCTCTATGAAGTCCACATGGTTCAGCCGGGTGAAGGCTCGAGCGCCGCTGAGGTTCAATATATATGGTCAAATGCCAAATTGCAAAATTGGAAAGCTACTCCCTTCCTAGTTACGCGGGAGTCTTGGTAGTTCATGTTTTGCCATCTTTTCTACACTCCGAGTTATTTCAGGGTGTAACTCGAGTGTTTTTAATTTCGTTGCCTTTTAAATTCCGATGCAAAACCCTATTATCTTCAAATTCAATGAAATGAAATCAATATTTCATCTTCTATGGATCTTCTTTTATTTATTTTTTCTGATTTTGTTATTTTTTAGTCCTGATAATGCGACTTTAAATAACATGACATGCTTGCGGACTTCATGCCTAGATCCTAAAATGCCATCTAATTGTGAAATAATGAATCAAGAGCTCGAATACGATGAAGATGAGGCTTTTAGAGAAATAAATCGACAATTGGAACAATTTGAGAATAAGCCTAAGCCAAACCTAAATGAAACTGAGCCAATCAATTTGGGCAATTCAGAAGAGGCTAGAGAAACTATGATAAGCATTCACACCGAGGAAAAAACCATAGATGCATTGATCCATCTCTTGTTTGAATTTAAAGATGTTTTTTCATGGTCTTACGATGATATGACCGGATTGAGTGTTGATTTAGTGGTACACAAATTGCCAACTTACCCCGATCACCCACCTGTCCAACAAAAGCAAAGAAAATTCAAAACAGACATCAACGACAAAATTAAAGAAGAAGTTACCAAACAATTAAAAGTCGGTGTAATCCGAGTAGTCAGATACACCACGTGGCTAGATAACGTAGTCCCAGTATAAAAAAAGGACGGGAATATCCGAGTATGTGTTGATTACAGGGATTTAAACAAAGTAAGTCCCACGGACAACTTTCTGTTACCAAACATTCACATCCTTGTCGACAATTGGGACAAACATGAGGCACAGTCGTTTGTAGATTGTTATGCCGGGTATCATCAAGTCCTGATGGATGAAGAAGATGCAGAAAAGATGACTTTCACCACACCATGGGGAACCTACCGTTACCGGGTCATGTCGTTCGATTTGAAAAACGCCGGGGCAACTTATATGAGAGCCATGACTGCCATATTCCATGACATGATACACCAAGAAATCGAGGTGTATGTTGATGATGTAATTATTAAATCCATGACAAAAGAAGACCATGTTCGAGATTTGAGAAAATTCTTTGAGCGGCTACGCAAGTACGATTTGAAATTGAACCCCACTAAATGTGCATTTGGTGTTCCATCAGGGAAGCTCTTAGGGTTTATAGTCAGCCGAAGGGGCATTGAATTATATCCAACAAAGATAAAATCTATCTGAGATCTTCCACCTCCGAAAACCAAGAAAGAATTCATGAGCTTACTGGGAAGGTTAAACTACATCAGTCGGTTCATCGCACAGCTTACAACCACCTGTGAGCCCATATTTAAGTTACTACAGAAAGATGTGACGATTAAATGGACCAATGAATGCCAGGAAGCTTTTGAAATAATCAAAGAATATTTGTCAAATCAGCCAGTGTTGGTCCCACCTGAGCCCGGGAGACCTTTGTTCTTGTACCTGACCATCTTGGAGAATTCTTTTGGATGTGTCCTCGGGAAACATGATGTTACCGGGAAGAAAGAGCAAGCCATCTACTATCTGAGCAAGAAATATACTGGGTATGAATCCAAATACACTCTACTGGAGAGAACTTGTTGTGCCCTAACTTGGGTTGCTCAAAATCTCAGACATTATTTGCTGGCCTATACTACATATCTCATAACCAGGCTGGACCCTTTAAAGTACATATTTCAAAAACCGATGCCCACAGGAAGGCTAGCAAAATGGAAAATCCTGCTCACTTAGTTCGACATTGTCTATGTCACCTGCACAGCCATGAAAGCCCAAGACTTGGCTGATCATCTAGCAAAAAATCTGGTTGATCATGAATACCAACCTTTAAGCACCTACTTCCCGGATGAGGAAGTAAATTCAGCCGAAGTAATCCCATAAGACACTAACACTTGGAAAATGTTCTTTGATGGAGCAGTCAATGCAAAAGGTGTTGGGATTGGGGAAATCATGATTTCACCCACGGGACAGCACTATCCAGCCACCGCCCGTCTCTGGTTCTTCTGCACAAACAACACTGTTGAGTATGAAGCTTGCATAATGGGCACGAACATGGCAATTGATATGGATGTGGAGGAATTTCTAGTCATGGGGGATTCTGACTTGATCATCAAACAAGCACAACGCAAATAGGAAACTCGAGATATCAAGCTTCTTCCATATAGACAACATGTGGAAGATCTCAGCAAGAGATTCAAATCCGTCGAGTTCAAGTATATTCCTCGATTCCACAATGAGTTAGCGGATGCATTGGCTACCTTGTCCGCAATGTTACCATATCCAGGCAATGTCCATATTGACCCGTTGGATCAAATACGGGAAAGACACAGTTATTGTAATACAGTTGAAGTAGAACCTGATATCATGATATTAAAAGGTTTTTGAAAACAAGAAAATATACCAAAAGGGAACCATCAGAAGTCTCACCAACAGTTTCTTCTTAAGTGGAGAAGTGTTGTATAAAAGAACTCCGGATCTGAATCTGTTAAGGTGCGTGGATGCCAAAGAAGCTGAAAAAATTATGAACGAAGTACATTCAGGAGCATATGGTCCCCACTTGAACGGGTACGTCCTCGCAAAGCGGACAGGGTATTATCGGATGACCATGGAAAAAGATTATTTTCGTTTTGTCTGAAAGTGACATCTGTGTAAAATACATGGCGACTTGATTCATGAACCACCCTCGGAATTACATCCCATGTAAGCACCTTGGTCGTGCGTTGCCTGGGGAATGGATGTCATCGAGCCAATCGAGCCAAAAGCTTCAAACGGACACAGATTTATTTTGGTTTTCATCGACTATGTTACAAAATAGGTCGAAGCAGTCACTTTCAAAGTCGTCACTAAGAAAGCAGTGGTGGACTTCGTCCATTCAAACATTATCTGTCGTTTTGGTATTCCAAAAATTATCATTACTGATAATGCTGCGAATCTAAACAGTCACTTGATAAGTGAGGTATGTGAACAGTTTCAAATCACACACTGTAATTCCACCCGTTGCCGACCCAAAGCCAATGGTGCCGTCGAAGCAGCAAATAAGAACATCACGAAAATCCTCAGAAAAATGATCCAAAGTTCTAGGCAATGGCACGAGAAATTGCCTTTCGCATCATTGGGATATCGCACAATCGTGCGCACATCAGTTGGAGCTACGCCTTATCTGTTGGTTTATGGAACTGAAGCCGTAATACCTGCAAAAGTTGAAATTCCCTCCCTTTGGATCATTGTCGAAGCTGAGATTGAGGATGATGAATGGGTCAGAACCCGATTGGAACAGTTAACTCTGATCGATGAAAAAAGAATGGCCGCAGTTTGTCACGGGCAGTTGTACCAACAAAGAATGGCCCGCGCTTATAACAAGAAAGTGCGGCATAGGAATTTCGAAGTGGGGCAACTCGTCCTAAGGCGTATCCTCCCGCACCATGAAGAGGAGAAAGGAAAATTCGCCCCAAATTGGAAACGTCCATATATCATAAGAAAATTGCTACCAAAAAAAGCATTGTACTTAGGGGATGATGAAGGAAATGACCCCGAAATAGCTGTCAATGCAGATGCAATCAAAAGGTATTATGTTTGACCTCTTCGTGATTTGACACTCTCTGATTGAAAGGACGAATGCTTTCATTCTCGCTACCCCAAACACTATCAAACTTTGCAAACCCTTTTGAGCCGGTTACTCTTCTTTAATCACCCTCTTTGGAACCCGAAGGTGTTGTAATAAAAGGAGAACAAGGAAAGCAAAAGAAAGAGAAAAAAAACAAAAACAAAAGTCTCCTGAACTACGTTCGACTTGATTCCGAAAGGATACGTAGGCAGCCTCTCCCTGGGGTTCAGTCACACCAAAATAAAATTCCTTATTTCCCCCAAGAGTTTAAGTTGGGGCAAGTGTTACGATATGTTCGGCAATGTTCCGCCCGAAAGGTTCCAAGGTTGCAATTCAATACAAATTCTTTTTACCCTAAATCCTGTTCAAGTCCTTCTGATCGATCGGCAAAGATGTCCAAAATTGGAGGATACAGTTATTTGGATCTGACATAAACAAAATGATTTAAAATGAGAGAGCCTTATCGATGAAAACCCACACGGGCACTGTGAGGCGACGGTAAGAAGAGAAAAGTAAAATGAGAGAGTCTTACTGGTGAAAACCCATACAGGCACCGTAAGGCAACAATAAGCAGAGAAATTAAAAACGAGAGAGACTTGTTAGTGAAAACTCGCAAAGAGCATTACAAGGCGATAGTGAGAAGAGAAATGAGAGAGGTTAGTCGGTGGAAACCCACAAAGGGAACCATTGATCGAAAAGGATAATGGGTCACTGACGTGGACACAGTCCGGGGAAAGGTTTCTCAATCTCGAGGTAAAAGGCGCGACAAATTTTGGAGAGTTAGAAGGCTTGTACAGATCGGGCATCCAGTCCAAGAGGCATGTCATGTTCATTGAAGGACGCATACACTCCAGATAAGTCCTTCTTTTCCTTCCCCGAAAGAGATATTTCTTGTCTAAAGTCATTTTTTCTTCATTCATTTGTTTATTTTCTTTCAATCCCTTTTCAGTCTAACTCTGTTTCTAAAGTAAGGCAAAGAAAGGATGGCAAAACTGATTTACAAGGATCTCATTTGACATGGGCTAATATGCAAAAGGCACCTAGCCTCATCAGGGGCATCGAGTCGATCTCGACTGGCCATATCGGCCTATGTTTCAAACTCAAAACCCTCGAAAAGAGAAACTCAAATTAAAACGCCTACAAAGGCAAAGGAAGTTGAAAGATCGAGTCCCGCATGGCTAACCATCTCGGCAGAAGTTTGAAAAGCCAAAATACTCCCAAATGCTTGGGATTTGAAATGAAAGGCCGATAAAGACAAAACAAAGAAAAAGGTTAAGTCATATGCGACTAGCCATTACAACAAAGTTCGAGGAGCCAAAATCTCACCAATGCTCCGAAATCCAAAGGAAAATGAGTCAAAAAGGTAAAAGGCCTATAAAGGCAAACAAAGTCAGAATGTTGGGTTTCGCGTAACTAATTGCCATAGTAAAACCTATAAAACCAATATCCTCGGGTTTAAAGATCAAAACCAATCCCCAGCAAGCTAGCAAGCAGTCGAGATATTCACCAAGAGGCCGAGATGAAGCAAGTTGAAATAATCAAGGCCGCAAAACCAACCACCATTTCAAACTGAAAATTGTTCTTTGTTTGAAGGAAACAGGTGTAACTCAAAAGTAACCTTGCAAAATGCAGGAGTAACCAAAAGAAAATGCATAAGATCTAGAAGCGGCTCTACAACGACAACTCCAAAAAGGGAAGTTTCCTCCAAAATTCTTCCCTGCATTCGCTCATTCTTTGAAAATAATTCAAAACTAAGGAAAGAGAGAAGAAGAAATGATGATTGAAAACAGTTCAATCCTAAGGTAGTATAGGGACTCCAATCCCCCAATGACTTTTCCAACCTAGGATATACCATTCCTTAGTTGATGCCAACATAGGGTCCCACTCCCTAGTTGATGCCTGTATAACCCGATGACATTTCCAACCTAGGATATATCATTCCTTAGTTGATGCCAACGTAGGGTCCCACTCCCTAGTTGATGCCGGCATAAGCCGATGACTTTCCCAACCTAGGATATTCCTTTCCTTAGTTTATGCCAACATAGGGTCCCACTCCCTAGTTGATGCCAGCATAACCTGATGCCGACATAACTCGATGCCAACCTAGGATATTCTATTTCTTAGTTGATGCCAACATAGGGTCCCACTCCCTAGTTGATGCCAGCATAACCAGATGCCGACATAACTCGATGCCAACCTAGTATATTCCATTCCTTAGTTGATGCCAACATAGGGTCCTACTCCCTAGTTGATGCCAGCAGAACCTGATGCCGACATAAATCGATGCCAACCTAGGATATTCCTTCCTTAGTTGATGCCAACATAGGGTCACATTCCCTAGTTGATGCTATCATAACCTGATGCCGACATAACTCGATGCCAAACTAGGATATCCCATTCCTTAGTTGATGCCAACATAGGGTCCCACTCCCTAGCAGACACTAGCATAACCTGGTGATCTTTTCTTGACAACAGCATAACCTGTTGATCTTTTCCAGATACTGGCATAACCCGGTGATCTCTTTTCCTGGAAACGGCATAACCTGTTGACTTTTCTAGACACCAGCATAACCTGCTAATCTTTTTCCGACAACAGCATAACCTGTTGATCCTTCCCAACACCGGCATAACCTGGTGATATTCTTTTGGCAACAACATAACCTGTTGATCCTCCCAACACCAGCATAACCTGGTGGTCTTCTTTTGGCAACAATATAACTTGTTGGTCCTTCCCAACACCGGCATAACCTGGTGATATTCTTTTGGAAACAGCATAACCTGTTGATATTTTCCAACATTGACATAACCTGGTGATTTTCTTTTGGAAACAGCATAACCTGTTGATCCTTCCCAACACCTGCATAACCTGGTGATCTTCTTTTGGCAACAACATAACCTGTTGATCCTTCCCAACACCAGCATAACCTGGTGATCTTCTTTTGGCAACACCATAACTTGTTGATCTTTCCCAACACCGGCATAACCTGGTGATCTTCTGTTGGAAACAACATAACCTGTTGATACTTCCCAACACCAGCATAACCTGGTGATCTTCTTTTGGCAACAGCATAACCTGTTGATTTCTTCCCGGTACCAGCATAACCTGGTGATCTTCTTTTGACAACAGCATAACCTGTTGATCCTTCCCAGACGCCGACATAACCCGGTGATTCTTTCTTAACAACAGCATAAACTGTTGATTTCTTCCCGGCACCAGCATAACCTGGTGATATTTTTTCTGTCAGCAGCATAATCTGTTGATTTTCTCCTGACGCTGGCATAACCTGGCGATCTTTTCTGATGACGGCATAACTTGTCGATCTTGTCAACATTGGGTCCCCAATCCCTAGTTGACTTCACTTTTAGGCATAGGGTATCCGCCCCTAGTCTACATTCACTCCGGGTACACCATGCCCGACTTTTCATTGCTTTTAATAATAAATAACATAGATTTCATTCAATAACTCACGAAATTTTCCTAGTGAAAACTGGGGCAGAAAATTTCGTTCATTTATTCTTAATTTTGCAGATTACACTTTAGGACAATGGATTCGAGACGACCAAAAGAAGAAGTTTCGATTCAGAATAAAAAGAGAAAAAGAAGATTGAATCCAAAGTGTAGAAGCGGGGAAGACATGGACTATTCAGGATGAGATTGAAGTCATCCGTTTTGTATATCCTGCCTTGATCCGAAGGACGAGAAGATGAAACTAACATCTACGGCTATCAAGCATCAAGATCCAGGCCAGAGTCGGCAGAAGAACTAGCCAAGACTCAAGACCAATCTTTAAAGCGTACAGATAGGGATCTTGTAACTAGTAGTTGATAGGCTTAGTTAGTCTTTTTCGTTTCGTTACTTTGGTGTAATAAGGAGCTCAGCAGCAGTAACAGCAGTGAAAGCCACAGTGAAACCATAGTTTCCCGGTAGTCTCAGCTACCAAAACCTCCAGAACTACACTGACCTGATTCCTTTATAGCCCCTATGTAGGCAACCTTGAAGCATGGTTCGGTCAAACTTTTCAAAAATACTTCGCATGGAGTATTTGAACGGGTAAAAGTTGTTCATAACTGCTCACTTTATCTTTGCCCGAAAACTCTTCGTGTTTCCGAGCAAAGAGGGGCAGCTGTGAGCATGTAATTTTTAACCTACCATATACTCCTACAAAATTCAATATATTAATTAGTTTTATAAAATTTTGTTGAATTTCAGTGTTATTTGTGAATCAAGTTTGCATTGCATAAATCATAACTTGTCTTTTAAAATTCATAAATGATTTAAAGTTGCATAATTCGATGCATAACTTCAATCATTTTATTGGAAAATTATGGAAAATTATTCTTCAAATAATTACAAATGTTAATTCATAATTTAACCCTTTTAATTAACTCAATTATAAATTTATAATTGGATGAAACTAGGTTAAAACTAATTAATACATTTTAGAATTTTAATTAGAATTAATTTAATTGGTTTAATTAACCTAAGTTTGCTAAAAAGAGGGTTAAAAATTGGTTGGGTGAGTACATCCAAGCCCAAACCCTCCTAATACCCAATACACTCCAGCCCAAACCCCACACCCGTCCAAACCCCTCACTAACTAAAACGACCCCGTTTCAGCCCCCCCTTCATCCTAACCGTTGGATCATTTTGATCCAACGGTCCTAAACTACCCCTTCAAAAAATATAAATATGTCCTAACACCCCTACCCCTCAAACTCATCTCCATACACCCCTAACAGCCCCATCATCTCTCTCTCATCCTCGCTGTCTGCCACCGCCCGGAAATCGCCTGCCGGCGGCGGAGCTCCACCAAACAACCCCAAAATTTCACCAGACACTCTATTCCTCCCCCTCAATCACCTCCCACCCATGATTTCTCCAAAAAATCTACCAAAAACAAGCAATTTTAGGTCTAAAAACAGAAACCCTAGAATCTTTCTACCTGCCGATTCAAAGACCTCTAATGGATCACACCTACATGAGTTGATAGCTCTTGGTGAGAGCTGTCGATTCATGTGAGTTTGGACCATTTCCAAACCCCGACGGAGTCCGGCCAAATTCCGGCGAGTCAATTTGTCCGGTCAAACATCGCTCAACCTAACCGGTATTCCCCTTTCTTCCCGTTCCTGTATTTGTTTAGTTCAAAATCATGTTTTGTTTGGTTTTAAGAATTATCCTAAATGATATTGTCTTCTTCTATTTTCCTTTGATTAATTGCTTCCATGCTTGACTAATCGTGTTAGTAATTAGGTTAGTCAACTAATTAGGGTTTCACAAATGAACTTAGGAAAATTCTAATTCAAGGTTTATAACCCCATCAATTTTAGGTGTTCCAGATGTTCCTTTGGTTCTTCTTTATTCTTGTCTGTGTTTTTCGATTAGTGCTTAATATGAATCTGCACGTTAGGTCAATTTAGAGTAATTTTAATTTCATTACTTAATTTAGGATTTCATTGGTCTTTTCTGGATTTTATTTGATTCTGGAATGATAATCTTTGCATATTTGTTTCCTGTTCAAGTCTGTTTTAGCAGTCTTATTTGTCTTAATTTGATTGGTTTCCTTATTTATTAATTATAATTAATCATCGATTAGTTAGGATGTTGCTTAAAGTTGTTTGATCTGATAAGTGGTCATGAATTCAAAAACTTCTAGTTAAATTATCAATTTTCTGGTTAACTATAGTTTAATCTTGGATCCTTAGGTTAAAACAAATTTATTTATCACTTATATAAGTCCATTGATTAGTAATCATACTCAACTAAAGGTCAATCTGATTTAAGTGATGACCTTTAAAAAGGACTTTATATAATTAGGCTAGTATCTTAAAATAGATAACCAAGTCTTAATTTAAGACAACTAATTAGGTCCAATTACTAAACTAATTACATAATAGGATTAACTAACCTAATTCCTAAAAAATTCATCTAAGGTTTAGCTAATTACCTTATTAAGATTAATTCAACCTCACCTTTCAAAGAAGCTTAAGCTTCCAACTACTTGTTAACTACTCAACTAGGATAAATTAATCAACACTAATCAATTCCTTAACTTTAGATACTAAAGAAGTAATTCTAAAGGTACTACGGGGTAGTATAGGGATTACAATTGAAAAATATTAGGTGTAACAACCCAAGAAACTTCTAGAATTAGGAAAATATCATAAAATCAGATATTTAGGGGGTAAAACAGTAACTTTAAAAGGGGATAAAGGCTGTAATTGGTAGGAATGTTCTAGAAGAGGGTACAGATGCCCAATAGGATAAGGTTATACAGTTGTACATGTACTATTTCAGCTTAAATAGGATAAGGAATATGCTAAAAAGATGTTGCCCTAAATTTCCCTATAAAAAGAACTAAGGTATTCTAAAACAGAGGCTTCCATAATCTGAAAAATAGACTTTTGATAGCTGAAAAGACTCTACAAAAAAATCTGAATATAGAAATTTCACACACACACACACATAGTAGATCTTACACTCAAAGAAATGCAGAAAATATCTTAAATTTGGTCTCCTCTTCAATCTTGGTATTCTGGAACAAGAGTTGTAGCTGCTGATTTTTCGAAGTTATAAGTTTTTGGGTCAAAATCTTGGGTTTTTCTCTTGTTGAATTCCTGGGTGTTCTTTACTTCTGGATTTATTGTTTTTGTTGTGTTGAACTTTCTTAAGTTCTGATTTTCTTTGACTCTACTTAGTCATACTTTGCTGATTTTCATAAAGAAGGTATGTAACAATGGTACCTTAATAAAATTTGCTATTTTGAAGCTTAAGAGCATGTGTGTAGTTGTTTCCTTTATTTTGATCATTTTGTTAAACTGAAGTTATGAACTCTTAAGCTGATTGTGTTGATGTTGATATTCATTCAGTATTGTTTGATTTCTTTGTTTGAATTTCATGCAAATCTTGTGTAAGAATGTATGTGAATACTTCCTGAAATCTATTGGCTATTTTTTGATGTGTGTGAAACCTTGAAGCCCATCTAAAGTTGTATGAAAAGAACAAATGTTTAAGTTTCTAGTTGATTGGCATTAAGGACATAAATCTGACCCTCTAAATGGTCATATTCATTCCAGAAAAATGCACAAATGTGTTATTCTCTTTTTTTTAGGAAAAAACATATGTAGTGTAGGCTTTTGAATCATGAGCATTGTTGGCTTGCACAGGAGCATCAGTCAGTCTCTTAATTAATCAGTTTTCTCTTAGTCTCGTAGTCTTTCTTTAGGGAATTTGTATCTCCTAGTTGAAGGCAATGTAATAGTGTATTCATTCCATAGACCTTGTATGTTTTTCTCCTTTCCGTTGTTGTAATAAATTGGACTGGATGTTATTAAATTCATTATTCAGTTGCTTTTTTTTTTTAATTCCTTAAAAACTGGAATTTTCAAACTCTTTCTAGAAAATGAGTTGTATCAATTTGGGTCAGGCCTGTGAAAGTCACTCAAACTGGGCCAACTTCTCGAAATGGCCCAATTGGGCCTGATAAAGTCTGGATTCCAGGCCATTGGGCCTGGACCCAGTAATCACATTAAATTATTTATGATCAGTCTCTTTTATTAGCATAGTGAGTATTTTACCAAATTTACTGAAAACAAACTATTTCGCACTACTGAGTCACGAACGAATTTTAAGTCAAATATCAAAAAAGGATAGAGTTCATTCTGAAATTAGCATACCATAGAAACATTTTAAGATTGTTCTGTTACAATTAAAAATTAGCCACGGTCCAGTTTTACATACCTTAGTCTTTTCTGATTCAAAGTCTTTCCTAAAAAATAATCAAGTGATTTTTTACTCAAGAAAATTTGTCATTCTAGCCTCAAAAACAGTAATTTTGACAGTTTAGGAAAAAGCTTTCTAGATTCATGAACCAATCCATTTATATGTATGAAATGTCCTTATTTATCAAATGGATCAAGTAGTAGTGAAACCTTGCATGCTTTGCTATGATACTCAAGTTTGTTTATTGTCATGTAATTCGAAATGTGTTAGCATGTTTATCTCTTTTGCACTTAGAATGTCTCATGTAATCATTTAGACAAATCATGTATCTCCTTTCGCAATAGCCAAAACTAGGATTGGCCTAAAGTGATAATTGCAAAAATTGGGCTAAATTTGGCCATAGCCCAAATCCTTATATCTAGATTAGTAAATTTAGTCTTAAAAAATCTTTAGTAATTTCATATCATTATCTAGAAAAGCTTCCCTAGATTAGTCTCATAACTTAACTTAGGAATTCACTTTAGATATATGAATGTTCAAACCCATTCCTTAATTAGATAGTGAATACCTTTAGACTTAGAAAATAAATTAATGATCAAAGTATACGTTCGCGTAACTTTGAATAAAAACAACTAAAATACGCCATTTTCTCAAAAATTGTGTATACGTTTACGTAACACAAATGAAGATTAAAATGAACACTTGTAGAGACACCTTTAGGAACGGATTTCTAAAATTATCGGAATTACGTACATGCTCGCGTGACGTGATTTCGATTTCTTTTACAACCAAAACAAAATATACGCGCTTGTGCAACTTTAGTTACTTCTTTTGAATTCAGTGTCGAGAATTATGTACACGTCCACGTGACATAATTTTTGACGCATAAAATTTCAACGGGTTTACGCATACATAACCCATCTTAAGATAATTCTTTAAATACAAATAATTGAATAATAAGAAACGGTGAAAAATGTAAATGCACATAGGTATTAAAATCAGTAATTAAATAATTTAGGCCAAGTTTAATCATTAAGCAACTGTGCTAGAACCACGGAATTCAGGAGTGCCTAACACTTTCTCCCGGGTTCACAGAATTCCTTACCCGGTCTTCTGGTTCGTAGACTTTTTAAACGGAGTCAAAATTTCCTCGATTTGGGATATTAAAAATAAATGTTATCTCGGAACACCGTAAAATATCCGGGTGGAGACTCTGAAAATTAAATAAATAATCCCAAATTCGATTATGTCACTTAAATTGGAAAAACTCCCTTATCCCGCCCTTATCTGGAAAAAGGAGGTGTGATAGCGGTGACAAACTTTTTGTCCATGTCCTCGAACGTCGTTACCGAATGTGCTGGTAATTGTGAGTACCATGTTAAGGCTTCCCCTGTTAGTGTTTCGCCAAACTTCTTCAGCAACACTGACGGTACCTGCTCTTTCAAGAGGTCGTTGCCTTTTACCGCCGTGATGTAATGAATGATATGGTCCTCGGGGTCTGTTGTGCCGTCATATATATTCAAATATGGTGAAATTTTGAAGGTTTTGGGTATGGCATGTGGGGCTGCCTCCTCGTTGTACGGCTGTTCAACGAACTGGCCGACGTACCGTTTTGGTAGAAGTTTCGGGGCGCCCGGTATCTTATCAACCCTTTCTTGGTGCTCCCTCATTTGGTCACGAAGAGCTTTATTCTCGTTCTCCATTTCTTCCATTTTCTTCAGAATGGCTTCAAGCGCATCATTACCTGCATCAACAACGGTGTGAGTGTTACCTGCTGGGAGAGGAGCGTGCTGCTCGTTGATAGTTGTTGTGGTGTCCACTCGTCTGGTGCTCCTACTCGCCCCTTGAGTGGGTTTGTCGAGTATGTTGTTTAGAGTACTAGCTAACCACGCCTCCAGTAGTTTTTTCACTTCCGGTGGCGCTTCCTCAGTTGTGGACGTGAAGGCTCCCTCTCACGTGAAGCGGTTACACTCCCATGAGGGGGAGGTGAGTCACTTCGCCTGGGTGAGGCACTCGGCGTCACATTCTCCTCGTCTTCTCTGTCATCCTCGTTGATGGTGCTTAGGAGGTTGGTAATGACATCCATTATTGCTTTCAGTCTTTCATCTCCTTTTTATGCCATTGTTAGCTCATGCAAATAGGAAATAGATGGCTGTTTTTTTTATATCTACAAGAAACTAAAATTTTAACTAGAACCTTCCCACAAACGGCGCCAAATTATTTTACCAAAAAAGTGTTAAACCTTTTCTTAAACTGATTAATGAGAAAATAGAGGGTGAATCCTAGTTAAGTATAATAACTACGACATCTGAGGTTTAGACATATTGATGAAGTAGGACTGTGTCCGATGCTATTGAATTCCAACTAAAAGTGCTCAATGATTGTCAATGAATGTAGCAATGAAAGCGTGCAATAAATGTAGATAATGGCAATAAATGTAATAAGAAGAAATTTTTCACCCAATTGTTAGATGACTTGGATGATTCTCCCTTCTGACAACAACGTGAGATAATAGGAAATGAAGGTGGACCAGGAATCCTTGGATCTTGTGAATAAAGATGTATATTGAGCAATGGAATCAGTGGACAAGACAAGTTTTTGTATAAGTCAACCCTTTACATGTGTTCTTATCAGAAAAGTGAAGATCCATTTTTGTTCCTTATCTCTTTTTATTTATAGGGGATATTCCTAAGAAACCTTAAAAAGTACAACTGAAGGAATATTTCTCTATTCTAAAACGTATTCTAACTGTTGCTTTCGTACATTCTTTACACGACCTCGGCGCTAATCTTTTTTTAGGTGACTCTTCGCCATTGAGCCGTGGTAAGCTTCGACTTCGGCCACGTCTCGTTCATTTGCAGTTATTGAGTTCAGCCCAAATTTTGACTGATACACGACAATCACTCAACTTTCACATGTCTGTCACGTTTCAATTAAAGCCAAAAATCATGGCATGAGTAAATCGTATCAGGCACGACATTTTTCTCTTTGTAGTAGCTGATAGATGTGCTTTTTAGTTGTGGATGATCCATCCTAGGCTAAACAAAAGCATGTATACAAGCTCGTAACGAAATACGTGATCTTACTCAAGAAGATAATGATATTATTCGTGAGGCTAGCAAATGGAACCTGAAGTAACAGCTGGATATTTTTGTAATTAAGAATGTTCATAAAAATCTGAAAAATTGAATCAAATCGATCAAAAAGATCGATACTTTTTAAGTTTGGTTTGATTTGATTTTTAATTTTAAAAACCGATTAAATTTGATATGGTTTCGATTTTAGTCAAAAAATAACAGAAAAAACAGAACCAAACCGACTATAAAAGTAATTATTTAAATGTATTATTACACCTATATATATTTATATTTTTATATGAAGTTTCTCAAAATTTTATGGTACATATTAATCATTTATATTTTTAGTCTAGTTCTTTGCTATTATAATAATCTAATTCTTCGCCTTTATATTTTAGTTTAATTGGTATTTTTCTTGTGCTAAGTATAAGAATTTATTTCATGATAATAATAATCGATTTTTAATTGAGTACTTTAATTATTTATCACTATTTGATTTAATTATCATCAATATATCTTGGTAAATGATAGATTTCTCAAAGAGCAATTGATTTGATAACGTTGAAAATGTAATCATCGGAATATGCATTTGGTAGTGTATGTCTCATATTTAAGAAAAAAAATCAATGAATAACCGAAATAAATAAAAAAATCGACAAAAACCGAATCAATAAAAACCCGATTTAATTGGTTCCAATATTTGAAAAATCGACTTACTTGATTTGGTTTCTTTTTAGGAAAAAACCGGCCCAAACCAAATGATGAACACCCTATTAGCAATAATACACAAATGGCACTGTTCATTACATAAATGTTCCAACCCAACATATTATCCATCAATACCTTGTATCTAATTTGCTGTGAGGATAGTGACACTGCCAAATATTGCCAAAACTTGTGCATTTCCTTAACTTCATGCTTCTTCCTTGATCCAATTCCTCGTGATTTAGGAATAGTTTCTCTTAATTCTTATCATCACCCTTGAGTTAGTGAAACAATTAACTCAATCTAGCTAGTTTTATTTGTCATGAAACTTAAGGCTAGCTTCACTTCCATTTTCTTCCTCCTACTCCTCTTGATGGCACCTTGTTCTTCTTCAGGTTTGTTCGTCCTCTCGTTCTTTTTCTATTCAAGTGGGCTAAATCAACCTAAACATACTCTTAACTTGATGTGATATTGTTCGTTTTGAGAAAAATCCGTATAATTTTTCCTAAAAGTTCTAACACCATTAAACGTATCCAAATACCTTATACTCCTATATAGCTTCCCAATCTTTCCGGCAATCGATCAATGTGAGACTTTGTTATGTACATGAGATTCATGACTAATGTAAATGGTGTTTTCTTTATAGGGAGAAGGGATTTGTCAAGCATGGATTCAGATATTTATATCGATTATAGAGGTCCTGAAACTCATCCTCACATTCCTTCACCAAATCGATCCAAGGGACAACATAATGGTTGCAAATCTAAAGGCATTAGAGCTAGTAAGCCTGGCCTAACTCATGTGAGAAACTCTCTTCCTATTGGCTACTACACATGAACTAGTATTTCAAGAATTCTGAGTTATATGTTCATTTTTTAAGTTTGATTTAATACATGTTTTTGTTGCAGGGGAAGAAAATTCATGGATGAGTTTGTATGAAGTTTGATTTATTTGGGTGTTTTTGAAGGAGCAATCAACCGGAGTGTGTTTCATTAATTCTAGGTTAAACGAAGCAAAAGAAAGATGAGTTAGAATTTCTTTGTTTTCATCTTTGGATTATGGATTTATGGAGAATGTTCCCTAATTCTGCATGCAGATGTATATCTATAACTAAATATGAAAATCACTAGATTGAGTTTTTTCTATTTAAATATATCTACTACTTTAATTTGTGTAAATGAGAATGGGATTTTATTTGGTGCAATTGCCTTTATTGTTGATCAATAAAATCATCAGAATTGTGTATCAATACATGACCATAACTAAGGCTAGCAAGTGGGCCGGTTAAGACGGGGACCGGTCCAGGACCGCGAGACCATATAGGCCGTGGGCCTAAACGGTCCTAACCGTTTAAAACCGGGACCGGGGGAGGTGGGCTGGGTAGTGGGCCGGACCTGTGTCCGAGGCCCACGAGATCGGGATCGGTTGGGACCGAAAATGGCTGGGAAGTGGGCCGGTTCAAGCGGTCCTAAACAGGCCCAACGGCTATTATTTTTAAAAAAAATCTGCCCGTTAGGGCATTTAAAATATAGTCGTTTCTCTGCCAAAATAGTCGTTGACTATTTATAAAATAGCCATTTTACCCCAAACTTTTTATAATTACACTTTTTCCCTATTTTCAACTATAAATATCCCCTCATTCTTTTTTTTTTTTTTTTACAAAATCATCAATCTCTCTCTAATTTTCTTCTATAATTGCTTACTTTATTGTTGCAATTTGTGAAAAAAATTGTGAAGTTGGTGAATTAAAGTCTTCAAGTCGTCAAGTCTTCAACGATAATTAATTTTCAACAAGTTGTTCGTCAATTCGGTAAACTCGTTCCAACTCTTAAGTTTTAATATTATAGTTTTGTTTGTTTTATTTACTTTGTATTTCTTGATTAATTAAGATGGTTTATTCCTTAAAAAAATGTTTAGTAAAAATAAGGGAAAATTCAAAAGCGGTGAATCTAGTGGCAAATCTGTTTCTCCTCCACTTCCCCCGGCTCCCCGACCCAAACCTGTTACCCGTCATACACCTGCTATTCTTGATAGCCATAATAGTTTATTACAATTTACCGAGAGTCAATTTTGCCATGATATTGCACTCAGTGAACAATTAAACCATGAATATATGAATGCTCTTTATGGTAATCCAACCATTGATGAAAATGATGATGAAGAAATAGATTTTGATGAAACTTAACCGGATGATGATACACCCACTAGTCTTGTTTATGAAAACAACCCAACTAACAATAATCCAAATGATGCCCCGTCTGGCCTTCCTGTTACTACCCCTACTTTTTCTAGACAACCTTCTAAACGAAGCGAAACATCTGTTGTTTGGCCATTTTTTATTCAACTAAGAGCAAAAAATAGGCTAAGTGTAAAATTTGTGGCAAAGAGTTAGTTTTTAAATATGTTGGAGGTCGAAGGGACGGGAACTTTGGCTAGACACATATTGATACACCCTAAAGATAAAGTCAAATATCTTCGTATGAAAGCTTTGACCGAGGGCATAAGTGTACCTAGTCATGTTGACCCTAGTACCGGGTCAAATCAATTTCAACCGGGAATTAACACGGTTACCGATGATATTTTATATTATGATCCAAAAAAGATCGAAAAGAATTGGCAAAAATGGTTACTGTTATGTGCTTGCCCTATAGTTTTCCTTCTAACCCTCACTTTGTGCATTATATTAGAAAAGTTTTTAATCCTACTTATAAATGCTCAAATTATTTACAATGCTTATCAAGTTGCATTAGATCAAGCTAGGTCAAATGTTCCAACTCCTTCTTCTAGTTCTCAATCATCTAAAAGAACTATGGAGTAAGAGCACTTAGTGCTTGAGCGGGGTTCAGGGGTTCTCAAGGTTCTAGTACTAGTGATTTTTCACAACTAAAAGAGCTTGAAGTTTATTTGTCACAAGGAATTGAGGAAGTTAATCCCGACGACTCCTTTAATATTTTGGAATGGTGGTAGGACAAAGAAAAACACTTTCCGGTTCTTTCAAGGATGTCCCGAGATATTTTAACTATTCAAGCTTCAACAATGGCATCGGAGAGCGCTTTTAGTCAAGCAAGACTTCAACTCGGTGATTATATAGCGTCTATGAGGGAGAGCTTGGAAAAATCAGTACTTTTCAGAGATTGGATCCGTTCGGAAAGAAGAAATTTTGGATTTGCTGAATCACAACTAGAGGTAGACGAAGCTTACGAAAAAATATTAGCTGAACTTGCGGATGATGCTGCTTCGCCCGGAAGCGGTGATGACCAAGCTTCTTTTCCGCCACCACCAACGGAAATTCCTCCGGACCTTGAAGGATTTATAAAATTTATAAGAGATACTATGTAAATTAATATGTAACTTGTATTTTGGCACATCTTGATTAGTTTCTTTTTCTTCTCAAAGTGGTATTAGCACCTTGTTGTGCTCATTCCATAGGGGGAGGAAGACTAAGAAAGATATTGTCATATTTTTTTAATGCTATAATAAAATTAAAACGCATTACTTTGATTATCTCTTTACAATATTTTTGTCTTTAAATTTGAATTTAAAAATTTAGGTCACAATTCTATAATATAGTTTACAAGAAATTGCCTTAAATATTTTTATTACCATCTTTTTTTCTCTAACCTCTATAAAAAATTTTAAAAAAAAAGAGAAAGTATCTGTTGGGCCCACTTGGCACCACATAGGCCCGGGACCGGCTCACTTAGCCCGGGACCATTAGTTCATGGTCGTGGTCCCGGGCCGGTTCCTAAAAAAAAGCCCGCGAAGTCCGGGGCCACTTAGGACCGGACCACGAAGCCCGTTTAGGACCGGGCCCGGCCCACTTGCCACCGTTAGTATTCCATAACTCAACATGTCAAATAACACTCTGTTAGTCTTCTCTACTAAACCACAAACAGAGGCGGAGCTAAAAGTTAAAGCTTGTGAGTTCAGAATTCTACTTCATTTATGTTACTGGGTTTCGGCCGATGCTCAACCCATATGCTAGCTCCGCCCCTGACCACAATAATGCTAAACAGCCACAGAATCAATCATAGCTCGTAGGCTATAAGAACACTACAAGTTTTTGCGATCTCAACCTGTCTTTACCCTTCTCCACTTAAATACTAGACTAGACTTTTGACTGCCCCTTTTTTCTTCCAACATTCATCGACTACAATATGTTTGTAAATGCATAAGCAATGCAAGTTTCTTTCTAAGTGGTATATGCCGATATTACAACTAAAATACTATCACAATTCTACGGAAACCAGTTAATTCAGTTCCTTCTACATTTCTTTCACCGCCATTATAGTCTTTCGAGAGCTAAGCTCAACAACTTCCACAAACATACAACCTAAGATGGCAGCACCAAGCATAAACATCACATCACCACCAAAAGGAAAAACAGAAACCCAATAGTTCTGCTAGAAGGAAAAAGGAAGAACAGTAGCTTCTTCGAAAATTTCTCAGTTAGCAGGCAATCTTTTAAGTTCTAACAATGGTGACAGGAAAGTCTTAACCTTAAAAAGTACAACCATCTGATTAAAGTGCTGCTGAATAACTCAGACATATTCTCTCTTCAACATGAACAAGGGGAATATCCTCCAATGCGTCTAAACATTTACTCTCCGGGTGCTGATACACCTTGCTTCAGCCTTTCCCTCTTCATCTTCTTCTTGGACACCGGCTTCTTTTTCTTTGGAGGAAGGGTTTTCTGGGCATACACGTAAAGGACATAGTTTCCAATGAGAAACGCCAACACGAGCCCACCAATAAGAAGTAAGACGATCAAGCCTGGGTTGAATCCTTTAGCTTCGACATCATTGGCCATATTTTCCTGCTTGAACAAAAGATGACAAATATTGTTTCGAGTTAAATGTGTGTTAATTTAGAAAAGAACAAAGACTCCACAAAAGGAACAAATACAAATCCAAACTTTGATTTCTCTGTAGTGCAGTCACATGTCAGCTTTTATCCAACTTAAAAAGGAACCTTCAAATGTTTCCTCGTATTGGGCAAATAATGTATTTAGAATACAAACCATTATTTTCAGTGGAAATTTCTACTAGGCCAATATGTTTTATAGCAACATCTACAAAGATAGTAACATAGCCCATACAACATGATCATGAAAATTGTCAAAGAACAGGTTATAAAAAAGCACCAATCAATAAAAGAAAAAAAGCGCGCGAGGAGGTGATATTAAAAATGTAAGCTTTAAAGTAACAGCAAATATAAGGTCTTGAAAATAAGTTGTGCAAAGAATCAATAAGCACTAAAGCACTTTAACAGACTTTTTGATGCTGGACAAGAGAGAGATATAAGAATAAGAAAAAGAATGCATTGGCATGAGTTTAGACTGCTTTGAAGTTGAATCAACTGCATCTTGGCCTCGGGTTCTTAAGGTAGCTAAAGCAAGAGTTGAAGATTCAAGGCAAACCAAAGATAATTCACAGTGACGTAACAATAGCAAGAAGTTATTTTATCTTAGGTGGGCAACAAAAAGCTAAGTTGTGAAATATGGAGGGATTGCCTATTTTTCTTTTTATGAAGATTGAAGCATATGGAGGAATTACCTTTAAAATAGGAGATGAAAGTGGAACTAGAAGCAAGCGGATCCAAGATTTAAAATTGATGAGTTCGACCTGTAAGGTTCTTAGCACTAACTCATTTTACTTTTAAAATTATAGGTGAATCTAATATTTGTTGAAAATACTGGATTCGGATATAAATCTATGTTACACGCGTCGAAAATACTGACCTGCTGCCAATATCCTGCATCCGCCCCTGACTAGAGGGACACTTGTTTAAGTATTCTGCTCAACTTGTTTGGTCTATGTAGAAGTAATGTTAAGAACATTTAATTCCTCCACTTCTTCTAATTTTGGAGCTGAAAATTCTACACAAAAAGGTACAATATCCTTTTTCATTTACAAAGATATAACGAGCTTACAACTCAAAGTGCCAAATGGGCAGCCATCTAGATTTATCAAAAAACAAATAAGGAGCACTAATTATTCTCTTCTGTAATCTAATAAGGCAAATACAATCAGACATCAGAATTCTGCATCACAAAATTCCAACAAATTGAACATGGCTCGCAACAATAGAGACCATATTGTCCTCAAAAATGAAATTAACAAAACAAAAATCACGATCCCACACAACTAAAATGGCAGAAGATATACTAAGAATAAAGAATCTGACTCGAACCAAAGCAGATCTGCTCATAAAAAAAGGAGAAAAAAAGGGGAAATTTTCAGAAATGCAATGTGAGTATAGGAGCATACCACGCGATCGGAGGATGCTGATCTACAAATTCGGCCTCCTTATCAATTAGCTTTTGATTGTAAAGGAAATCGATCTTCACGTACCAGCGATTTCGTCGAGATATACGAAACGGAAAAATGTGGACTTTTATTCTTAAGGCAAGGCGTTGCTATTAAATACAGTGGGTGGTTAGTTCATAACAGTAAGACTGTAAAACATTTCTTCTTCTTTTTTTGGGGAAAAAAGCCAAAAGTACCGTGATTATTGTTCATATTTACCCTCTCTTATACTGTCGGATCAAATCTACCCTTATCGTTAGCAAATTTCTAAAATTTACCCTCTAACCTAACAAAAAGCCCCAAAATATCTTCTATTTACAGCAATTCTTCCTCGCAAGTCGGTCATCTCCTTCGAGTGATCCACTAGAGAAGAAAAAAGGTCCATATTATAGAAATAAGAGTGCGGAGTTACGGCATAATTATTCTCCTTGTCTTTGGTTATGTTCAATTCATAAATGAAACACAAAATTCACAATTTATGGGTATGTCTCCAACAGAATGAGGATGAGTAAAATACCGTAGATAATTTGGAAGAGATTTATTTGATTATTCGGGTGGTCGAAATGCATTCGCTTATGAAGTTGTTACTAATAATTACTATTTCTTATGGACAACCGACATAACAAGGCGGTAGGTATCCATGTAAGTGTATTCCCTTTCGAATTTGGATTTAGCATGTCATTTGATGCAAATTTTGCATCAAGCACTTCTACATGAAATTTGCGACATATGATTCTTTAATATTGTTTGAGAAATCCTAAATTAAATGATCTGTTTAAATTTATGTCCAGCTTCAGAACATTCTTTCAAAGGAATATTTACTAGTGTTCTCATGCCTGGAGGTCGCGAGTTGTTAAGTCTTCATGCTTTAAATAATCAAGTGGAATAAGAAATCAACTTGTCGAGGATATTTTCCTTTTTGGTAGAGCACACGTAAGGATAAGTAATTTGTGAGAAAATATTGTAGTAAATAAAAGGAATTTGGGATTTGGGGGCTTTCCGTTAGATTAGAGGGAAAATTTAAAAAATTTGCTAATGGTGAGGGCAGATTTAACCCGATAGTATAACGGAGGGTAAATATGAACAATATATCAAAGTAGAGGGATATATTTGGCCATTTTCCTTTCTTCCTTGGTTGGACTCAAATTCCTTGGTTTTGTTCGTTTCTACCCAGGAAGTCAATGAAACAAAAAGACCGGAATTAAAACAATAATGAAATAATTTATATATTATCTCAAACTGCATCAAAGATGACGAAGATAGAGTTTTGATGGAAGACGCTCAGATTAGACGAAGATGGCAGACATATTTTCATAAACTCCTGAATGAAGAGGGTGATAAAAACAGTATGATGGTCCATTTGGAACACTCTGAGATTCGTTGGGATTTCAAATTTTGTAAGCGCATATTCATAGAGGAGGTCGAGGGAGGTTATGCGTAAATGCATAGGGATAGAGCAATCGGGCCAGATAAAATCCCTATGGGATTTTAGAAAAATGCGGGTAGGATAGGCTTGGAGTGACTCATTAGGTTGCTCAACGTCATTTTTAGGACGAAGAAGATGCCCGGAGAATGGAGTGGAGTACGATGATTCCGTTATATAAGAACAAGGATGATATCCAAAGTTGCAATAATTGTAGGGAGATTAAGCTGCTTAGTCATACGATGATAGTTTGAAAGAGGGTGGTTGAAGTGAGGGTGAGAAGTAGTGTGTCCATTTCTGAGAACCAATTCGGCATTATGCCGGGGCGTTCGACTATGTAAGCCATTCACCTAGTGAGGAGATTAGTAGAGCAGTATAGGGAGATGAAGAACGACATGCATATGGTGTTCATTTACATAGAAAAAGCATATGACAAGTCTGATACAAGTGCTTTGGCGATACTTGGAGGCTAAAAAGGGTCCCGATAGTCTATATTATGGTGATTAAGAACATGTATGATGGAGCTAAGACTCGAGTTAAGACAACGGGAGGAGACTCAAAGCACTTTCCAGTTGTGATGGGGTTGCACTAGGTATCAACTCTTATCCCCTTTTTGTTTTCCTTGGCAATAGACGCATTGGCGAGACACATTCAAGGAGAGGTGCCATGGTGTATGTTATTTGCTGATGACATAGTTCTGATTGACGAGACACGCGGTGATGTTAATGAGAGGCTGGAGGTTTGGAGGCAGACCCTAGAGTCTAAGGGTTTCAAGTTGAGCAGGACCAAAAAAAAACTTGTTGGTTGATTTACCAATGCACACGCAAGTGTACGTGGTCGACAAGTAATATAG
>MDKI01213899.1:0-80253 GCA_005239505.1 Nicotiana paniculata
TCTAATATAATGGACAAAGTGAGGGTTAGAGGGAAAACTATATGGTAAACACATAACAGTAACAATTTTTGCCAATTCTTTACGATCCTTAGAACCGGCCCCCCACGGGCCTAAAGCCCCCCAAGCCCGGACCCCCCACGGGCCGGCCCGTTTAGCCCGTTAGCCCGTATAGCCCACGGGGCCGGGTCGGCCCCGGGTCGAGCCCGGCCCACCTGCCACCCTTAGTGTCATTTGTGACCTGTGTGTCAAATTTGAGGTCATTTAGACTAGTTTTGACGTGTTTCGGCATCGCTTTGTGGATTTTGAAAAAATGCTAAGTTCTAAGGCTTGAATTCATGTGTAATTCTTGTTTTTAGTGTTTTTCGATGTGGTTTGAAGGCTCGACTAAGTACGAATGATGTTATAGGACTGGTTGGTAGGTTTTGTTGAGGTCTCGGGGGCCTCTGGTGTGTTTCGGATGCTCAATGGGAAGAAATTAGGACTTAGGAAAAAAATCTGGTGTTGCTGGTTCTGGTGTATCGCACTTGTAGAGGAGAGTCCGCAGGTGCGGACTCCCAAATGCGATGGGGAGTTCGTAGATGCCGAAAAGTCCAGGGCAGTCTAGGCTCGCAAATGCGGTTGTTTGTCCGCAGAACCGGAGCAACAGATGTGGCCCAAGGGTCGCAGGTGCGGACCCAGCCACTTAAGTGATTTTTCGCACCTGCGATGCCTTTTCCGCAGGTGCGACCCATGAGCTGCAGATGCGGAAATTGCTGGGAAGATATAGGAAGTTCGAGGGTTTGGTATTTCATTACACAAAAATTGATTTGGAGCTCTGTGGGAGACAATTTCTCGAGGGTTTTTGAAGGAAAATCAATGGGTAACGAATTCTAACTCTATTTTGATCATAATACACTAATGTATTGTTGTTTTCATCGTCTAATTAAGGAATTTGAGGGTAAAAGTTTGGAAATGGGGGAAAAAGTTCCCCAATTGAAAATTTGAGATTTGAGTGAGATTTTGACGTCGGATTTTGACAATTTTTATTAAAGTGTTCTCATTAGTGAACGGGTGTTCATAATTTGTAAATTTTACCCGATTCCGAGGTATGGGCCCGAGGGACTTTTTGGGGCGATTCTCCTAATTTCGCGTTTTAGCTTCGAATTGATTAGTTAAGTTAGTTACTTATAGCTATATTTACATTATGCAATTTATTTGAATAGATTCATGCCATTCAGAGTTGGATACTCGTGGCAAGAGCGTGATTTCAAGTTGATTTGAGTGGTTGAGGTAAGTGGCTTGCCTAACCTTGTGTTGGAGACTTCCACTTAGGACGTTTGATGTTATTTGATGTGTGGGCGCCGTGTACGTGAGGTGACGAGTACGTACACAGGCCGTTATTGCAAAAATCCCATTTTTTTCTTCTTAAATCATAAATTGTCTTTCTCCTATTAAACTACATTAATGTGTTAAATTATTTAGCTTAGAGTAGAAAAGCATGATTACGTGTCTAATTGTCTATTTGATATTCTGTGCACCATGTTTACTTAGGTTATTGTTTTTACTTATCTGTGATTATATGAGCTCTATAAATTCTATGACATGCCTGTCATTTTATCTTGCATCTTATATTTATTTTGGGACTACAGACGTATTCCAGGAGATCCTCATATACTGCATATTTATTTTGGGAGTACAGACGTATTCCAGGAGATTCCATGTACTGCATATTTGTTTTGGGACTATGAATGTATTCCGGGAGATCCCCATGTACTGCATAATCATCTGGAACTACGGGATTGCATCCCGGAGATTCCACCTTGTGTTTACCTTGTTCTGAGCCGAGGACTCCCTTAACTGTTATGTTTTCGATCATTTTCTTTAACTGTTATTGTAGAATTTACTTGTCTCTTTTACCATTTTAAATTGATTATATTTACTCCAGTAGGGCCTTAACCTGACCTCATCACTACTTGACCAGGGTTAGGCTTGGCACTTACTGGGTACCAGTGTGGTGTACTCATGCCCTTTCCTGCACATGTTTTCCTGTGCAAATCCAGGTACGAGCTATCAGCCTCGCGGGTAGTATTTGCTTCTGATTCTAGGAAATTACAAGGTATTTCTGCCACGTCCGCAGAATCTTCAGATTCCCCTTCTACTCCATCGTTTAGAGTCTTTTTATGTACTTCCAGACTTGTTTAGAGCTACAATAGTTATTAGAAGCTTGTGACTTTGTGACATTCCGGGTCCTCGGGAGGATATTTTGTATGAGCCTAGCGGCACTGTATTAGCTATTTTAGATTATGCCCTTATTTTCCTTATTTTTTGTGTTTTTATTAAAGTTTTCCCTTAATATTAGGCTTACCTAGTCGTAGAGAATAGGTGTCGTCATGATACCTTTCGAAGGGTAAATTGGGTCGTGATAAGTTGGTATCAGAGCACTAGGTTCATAGGAGTCGTGAGTCACAAGCCGATTTATTAGAGTCTCGCGGATCGGTGCGGAGACGTCCGTGCTTATATTCGGGAGGCTATGTAACTGTTAAGAACAATCATATTTCTTTGATTTCCTTGTCGTGCGAGTTATTGACATCAATATTTTAAAATTCTATCATATTCTTTCTCACAGATGGTGAGGACCCGTACTGGGAGGACCGACGATCGGGCACCCGATCCCTCTGCCAGAGCCGCCAGAGGCCGAGTTCGGGGTAGAGGATGACCACGTGGTGCAACCCGAGCACCTACAAGAGTTGCATCAGAGGATCCCACAGCAGCTCCAGTTGGAGGGCCGGCACCGGAGATTCTTATTGAGCAGCTGCGCCAGGGTGCAATGACTGTGTCGGAGTATGCAGTCCGTTTTAGTGAGTTAGCTCGTCATGCACCGACTTTGATTGACATAGTCAGAGAGAGAGTTTGTCGCTTCATAGAGGGACTCCACCCCAGTATTCGGACCAAAATGGCCAGAGAGTTGTACATGGATATCACTTATCAGCATGCAGTGAGTATTGCCAGGAGGGTAGAGGGCATGTTTATTCGGGACAAAGAGGAGAGAGAGGACAAGAGGTCTCGAGACACTATCCATTTCTCAAGAGCTCATGCACCAGCAGCACACTATGGTAGGGGTTTTGTGAGTCACCCAGTTCATTCAGCTCTTCCAGCAGCCAGCGGTATTCCAGCTCCTCATAGACCTCAGGAGCCCTATTATGCACTGCCAGTATCTAGTGTGCCTCCTGCTCGAGGTGCTATTACCGGTCAGTCCAGCAGGCCAGTTCCAAGTCAGTCTCAACTGTAGCGTCCTACGAGGGGTTGTTTTGAGTGTGGTGACACTCGTCACATGGTTAGAGATCGCCCCAGAGCTAGGAGGGGTGGATCTTCACATACTTATCAGGCTGCACGTGCTCCACCGGGTCCTCCGGCTATTCTTCCAGCCCCAGCTGCTGCCCCACCTTCTCAGGCAGCTCGAGGTGGAGGTCGGGGAGGTAGAGGTCGCCCTAGAGGGGGAGTCCAGGGCAGGTACTATGCCCTTCCATCCCGTTCAGAGGTCGTCGCTTCAGATTCAGTCATCACAGGTATTGTCCCTGTCTGCCATAAGGATGCATCAGTATTATTTGACCCAGGCTTTACGTATTCACATGTGTCTTCTTATTTTGCTCCGTATTTGGAGATATCTCAGGACTCTTTGAGTTCCCCTCTTTATGTATCTACTCCCGTGGGAGATTCTCTTATTGTGGACTGAGTATATCGGTCGTGTTTGGTTGCTCTTAGTGGTTTTGAGACCAGAGTCGATTTGTTATTACTCAGTATGGTAGATTTCGGTGTTATCTTGGGCATGGATTGGTTGTCGCACCATTATTTTATTCTTAATTTTCACGCTAAGACCGTGACACTAGCTATGCCAGGCTTACCGAGGTTAGAGTGGAGAGGTACTTTCGAGTATACTCCCTGCAGGGTCATTTCATTTCTTAAGGCTCAGCAGATGGTGGAGAAGGGGTGTGATGCATATTTGGCCTATGTGAGAGATGGCAGTGTTGATACCCCTACAGTTGAGTCAGTCCCAGTAGTGATGGACTTCCCTAATGTATTTCCAGCTGATCTTCCGGGTATGCCGCCCGATAGAGATATTAATTTCGGCATTGATTTGTTTCCGGGCACTCAACCTATTTCTATTCCTCCTTATCGTATGGCTCCTCCGGAGTTGAAGGAGTTGAAGGAGCAGTTACATGAGTTGTTGGATAAGGGTTTCTCAGGACCAATGTATCGCCTTGGGGTTCTTCTGTCTTATTTGTGAAGAAAAAGGATGGTTCTATGCGTATGTGTATTGATTATCGGCAGCTGAACAAGGTTATGGTGAAGAACATGTATCTCTTTCCTCACATCGATGATTTATTTGATTAGTTACAGGATGCTAGGGTATTTTCAAAGATTGACTTGCGTTATGGCTATCATCAGTTAAAGATTCAGAAGCCGGACATCTCGAAGACTGCCTTCAGGACCAGATATGTTCACTATGAGTTTCTTGTCATGTTATTTGGGTTGACCAATGCCCCAACATCCTTTATGCATTTTATGCACAATGTGTTCTGGCCTTATCTTTATTCCTTTGTCATTGTGTTTATTGACGACATACTGGTATATTCCCGGTCTTGGGAGGATCATGAGCAGAACTTGAGGACCGTGCTTCATACTTTGAGGGATGAGAGATATTATGCAAAATTTTCTAAGTGTGAATTCTGGCTTGATTCAGTGGCGTTCTTGGGCCACATAGTGTCTTGTGATGAGGTCAAGGTAGATCCGAAGAAGGTGGAAGCCGTGTAGAGTTGGCCTAGACCATCATCAACTATGGAGATCTACAGTTTCCCTTGTTTGGCGGGGTACTACCGTCGTTTTGTAGAGGGATTTTCATCTATTGCAGCACCTATGACCAGACTGGCCCAGTAGGGTGCTCCGTTCGGGTGGACCGAGGAGTGTGAGGAGAGCTTTCAGAAGCTCAAGATAGCTTTGACTACATCCCCAGTGTTAGTATTGCCTACAGGTTTAGGGTCCTATACTATGTATTATGATGCCTCGAGAATTGGCCTTGGAGCAGTATTGATGCAGGACGGTAGGGTGATTGCCTACGTGTCTAGACAGTTGAAGGTGCATGAGAAAAATTATCCGGTTCATGATCTCGAGTTAACAGCTATTGTTCACACCCTGAAGATCTGGCGTCATTATTTGTACGGTGTTCCCTGTGAGATTTACACTGATCATCAGAGTTTGCAGCACTTGTTCAGGCAGAAGGACCTTAATTTGCGTCAGCGGAGGTGATTTGAGCTACTTAAAGATTATGATATCACTATATTATACCACCGAGGTAAGGCTAATGTAGTGGCTGACGCCTTGAGTCGCCGAGCAGAGAGTTTGGGGAGTTTGACATATCTTCCAACAGCTGAGAGTCCTTTAGCCTTGGATGTTCAGTCCTTAGCCAGCCAGTTCGTGAGGTTGGATGTTTCAGAGCCTAGCCGGGTATTAGCTTGTGTGGTTGCTTGGTCTTCTCTTTATGACCGTATCAGAGAGCGCCAATATGATGATCTCACCTTCCAGTTCTTTAGGATAAGGTTCGGCGAGGTGATGCCAGTGATGTGACTGTTGGTGATGATGGTGTGATGATGATGCATGGCCGGATCTGTGTCCCCAATGTAGATGGGCTTCGGGAGATGATTCTTGAGGAGGCCCATAGCTCACGGTACTCCATTCATCCGGGTGCCGCGAAGATGTACCAGAATTTGAGGCAACACTATTGGTGGAGGAGGATGAAGAATGATATAGTGGGGTTTGTCGCCAAGTGTCTCAACTGTTAGCAGGTCAAATATGAGCACCAGAGTCCGGGTGGATTACTTTAGAGGTTATAGATCCTCGAGTGGAAATGGGAGCGGATCACCATGGACTTTGTAGTTGGAATTCCACAGACTTTGAGAAAGTTTGATTCTATTTGGGTGATCGTGGATCGGCTGACCAAGTCAGCCCATTTCATTCCAGTGTTGACTGCATACTCCCTAGAGATGTTGGCTGATATTTATACCAAGGAGATTGTCCGCCTTCACGGTATTCCAGTATCCATCATTTCAGACAGAGGTACACAGTTCACATCACGGTTCTGGAGCGCCGTTCAAAAGGAGTTAGGTACTAGGGTGGAGCTAAGCACAACCTTTCATCCTCAGACGGACGGGCAATCCGAGCGCACGATTCAGATTCTTGAGGATATGCTCCATGCATGTGTGATGGAGTTCGGAGGGTCATGGGACCAATACTTGCCACTTGTAGAGTTTGCTTATAATAACAATTATCAGTCCAACATTCAGATGGCACCGTGTGAGGCTTTGTACGGTAGGTGGTGCCGGTCCCCAGTGGGATGGTTTGAGCCGGGCGAGGCCCGATTGTTGGGTACAGACGTGGTCCAGGATGCCCTAGATAAGGTAAAAGTGGTTCAGGAGAGGCTTCGCATAGCCCAGTCCAAGCAGAAGAGTTATGTGGATCGGAAGGTTCATGATTTGGCATTTATGACTGGTGATTGGGTTTTGCTTCGGGTATCGCCTATGAAGGGATTCATGAGGTTCGTGAAAAAGGGTAAGGTGATTCCGAGGTTCATTGGTCCTTTTGAGATATTGCGGCACGTTGGGGAGGTTGCTATTGAGATTTCCTTGCCTCCCAGCCTAGCAGGAGTTCATCCGGTCTTCCATGTTTCTATGCTCCAGAAGTATCACGGTGATCCGGATCATGTATTGGATTCCAGCTCAGTCCAGTTGGACAGGGATCTATCTTATGCTGAGGAGCCAGTAGCCATTTTGGATACACAAGTCAGAAAGCTCAGGTAAAAGAATATTACATCCGTAAAGTTTCAGTGGAGGGGTCAGCCGATCGAGGAGGCGATTTGGGAGACTGAGCATGATATGCGCAACCAATAACCTCATCTTTTCACAGCTTCAGGTATGTCTTTATGCTCGTTCGAGGGTGAACTATTGTCTTAAGAGGGAGAGAATGTAACGACCCGATCGGTTGTTTTGAGAATTAGGGACCCAATCCCCTAATAACTGCTTTCCTCACGTTTGTTTCTGCTATTGGGACTTGCCAGAGTGATTAGTTATGGAATTCGGAGAGTTTTGGCACACTTAGCCCCTAATTGTGAGTTTAAGCCTTAGAATTTGGACCGTAATCAGAACTGTGTGAAGACGAATCTAGAATGGAATTTCGTCGACTCGGTTAGCTCCGTTGAGTGATTTTGGGGTTAGGACGGCATCCTTAATGTGTTTTAGAGGTTTGTAGTAGATTTAGGCTTGAATTGGCGAAATTTAGATTTTCGGCAATTTCGGCCGATTGGGGAAATTTTGATATCGAGCTTGGAATGAAATTTCGGAAGTGGCTGTAGGTTCGCAGTGTCATTTGTGACATGTGTGTCAAATTTGAGGTCATTCGGACTAGTTTTGACGTGTTTTGACATCATTTGTGGATTTGGGGAAAATGCTAAGTTCTTAGGCTTGAATTCATGTGTAATTCTTGTTTTTAGTGTTTTTTTATGTGGTTTGAAGACTCGACTAAGTTCGAATAATGTTATAGGACTGGTTGGTAAGTTTGGTTGAGGTCCCCTCGGCCTCGGGTGCGTTTCGGATGCTCAACGGGAACAAATTGGGACTTAGGAAAAAAATCTGGTGTTGCTGGTTCTGGTGTATCACACCTGCGGAGGAGAGCCCGCAAGTGCGGACTCGCAGATGCAATGGGGTGTTCGCAAATGCGGAAAAGTCCAGGGAAGGCTGGGCTCGCAAATGCGGCTGTTTGTCCGAAGAAGCGGAGTTGCAGATGCGGCCCAGGGGTCGCAGGCGCAGACCCAGCCGCTGTGATTTTTCTCACCTGCGATGCCTTTTCCCTAGGTGCGGCCCATGAGCCGCAGAAGCGGAAATTGCTGGGAAGATATAGGAAGTTCAAGGGTTTGATATTTCATAACACAAAAATCGATTTGGAGCTCAGTGGGAGATGATTTCTCGAGTTTTTTTAAGGAAAATCATTGAGTAACAAATTATAACTCTATTTTGATCATAATACAATAATCTATTGTTGTTTCCATCGTCTAATTAAGGAACTTGAGGGTAAAAGTTTGGAAATGGGGGAAAAAATTCTCCAATTGAAATTCCGACATTTGAGTGAGATTTTAACGTCAGATTTTGATGATTTTATCTGAGTGTTCTCGTTAGTGAACGGGTGTTCATAATTTGTAAATCTTATCTGATTCCGAGGCGTGGGCCCGGAGGACTTTTTGGGCGATTTTTCTAATTTCGCGTTTTAGCTTCGAATTGATTAGTTGAGTTAGTTACTTATAGCTATATTTACATTATGCAATTTATTTGAATAGATTTCGGGCCATTCGGAGTTGGATACTCGTAGCAAGAGTGTGATTTCAAGTTAATTTGAGCGGTTGAGATAAGTGGCTTGCCTAACCTTGTGTTGGGGACTTCCCTTTAGGACGTTTGATGTTATTTGATGTGTGGGCGCCGTGTACATGAGGTGACGAGTACGTACATGGGCCGTTATTGCAAAAATCCCATTTTTTTCTTCTTAAATCATAAATTGTCTTTCTCCTATATTAATGTGTTAAATTATTTAACTTAGATTAGAAAAGAATGCTTACGTGTCTAATTGTCTATTTGATATTCAGTGCACCATGTTTAGTTAGGTTACCACTTTTACTTATCTGTGATTATATGAACTTTATAAATTCGATGCCATACCTGTCATTTTATCTTGCATCATATATTTATTTTGGGACTACGGACGTATTCCGGGAGATTCTCCTGTACTGCATATTTATTTTGGGACTACATATGTATTTCAAGAGATCCCCCCATACTGCATATTGAATTTGGGACTATGGACGTATTCAGGGAGATCCCCCAGCACTCCATATTTATTTTGGGACTACAGACGTATTCCCGGAGATGCCCCCTGTACTGCATAATTATTTGGAACTACGGGATGGTATCCCAGGAGATTCCACCTTGTGTTTACCTTGTTCTGAGCCGAGGGCTCCCCTAACTATTAAGTTTTCGATCATTTTCTTTAAATGTTACTGTAGAATTTACTTATCTCTTTTACCGTTTTAAATTGATTATATTTACTCTAGTAGGGCCTTAACCTGACCTCGTCACTACTTGATCGGGGTTAGGCTTGCTACTTACTGGGTACCAATATAGTGTACTCGTACCCTTTCCTGCACATGTTTTCGTGTGCAGATCCAGGTACGAGCTATTAGCCTCGCGGATAGTATTTGCTGCTGATTCTAGGAGATTACAAGGTATTTCTGCCGCGTCCGTAGAATCCTCAGAGTCCCCTTCTACTCCATCGTTTAGAGTTTTTTTTATGTACTTCCAGACTTGTTTAGAGCTATAGCAGTTATTAGAAGCTTGTGACTTTGTGACATTCCGGGTAATTTGGAGGATATTTTGTATGATCCTAGCAACACAGTTTTTGCTATTTTAGGTTATGCCCTTATTTTCCTTATTTCTTCTGTTTTTATTAAAGTTTTTCCTTAATATTAGACTTACCTAGTCGTAGAGACTAGGTGCCGTCACGATACCTTTTGGAGGGTAAATTGGGTCGTGATAGCGGGCTGTAGCGGGTCCGGTGCACCGTTATCCAAAATGTGGTCGTGTAGAACCCGCTCCCCGCCCAACCCGCCTAATTTTGCTACAGTAACAGGTTGAACCGGGCTGAAATGGGTTGAACCGGGTCAGCCGGACCCGGTTAACAGGTTTATGAATAAGCTGAATCAAACTAGCTAGATCTTTTCAATTTTTTTTCTTAAATAACCAGGTCTAATTTCCCCTTAAATGTTCAACCGATGAGTCAAGATCAAGGTCGTCTCAACAAGATTGGAGGCTTAAAATCAAATTTCAGAGAGAGAGAGAGGCCCTAAGTAAGAATATCAACAACAAATTTTCGATAAAAATGTATAAAATAAAGGTGGAATAATAAAATCAGCTTAAGAATTTGATAAGCTGATATACAACAATAAAATACTCAATGAAAACTCATAAAGTGGGGCCTGGGGAGGTAGAGAGTACGCAGGCTTTACCTATACCTTGAAAGGTAGAGCTATTATTTTCGAAAGACTCTCAACATAAGAGGCATCATGGAAAAAAAGGCCAGATAAGGAATATCAATTCAATGCAATATAAAAATGAAAGTAATGAAAGTGAATAAGTCATGATAAAGCAGTATAAAAAGGAGCAGTAGCTATCACAAATAAATAAGATAATCGAAGTACAAGAAACAATAGATAGTAACTTAAATCTAAGAGTAATAAACTATAAAGCAAGATAAGTTGATATAATGATATCGAAAAGTATTGCATTGCTTCAATAATAATTGCTTATTGTAATGCTTGATAATTTGAAGAAGGCAACTTGTAAGCCGCGGTAAATTGCCGATTGAGAGAATTTTCGATATGGAGATTAAGAATAGTAAAAGAAAGAATAAAAAAGATAAATATATAAATAATAATGTGGGCCCATATTAGTTGTTAGGATATAAATAAGGCAAAAAAATAGCTACTACCCTACGCATGTAAGGAAACAATTCATCAAAAATTGTTTCATTCCCTAATTACTACAAAAATCCTCACATTAAAGTTATTGTACATTCGCTCCAAAAATTCTTTTTAAATTTAAATATACATATATCTTTTTTAATAATACATATACAATACATTTTTAAAGAAGCCCTCAAAAAGTTGGGGCCCCGAACGATTATTTACTGGCCTTGTAATCGAGCCATGTAATCCAGATGCACCGTTTTAATATTCAAATAAAATGAAATATACGTCCACCGAATTTGGAATAGCTTAATTGCAAGTGTTGAACAAATCGAAGTTTAATTTGGAATATGACAGTGAAGAAAAATTCATGGGTCTTGGCTAATCATTAGGATATTGTTTGTTGCAACTAGCACGATCCATGGGATAAAGTTTTCGTTGGTCGCACTTACTATATGATATAGCATTATTCAAAATTCATGATATTTAGTTGTTAATTGATCTTTATTTCCCTGTTTAGACATAGTCAGGTGACTTGTCATGAGATACGTGACGAGCTTTTAATCTGATTTCCTAACTTAATTAATTATGTTCCAATCAATAATTCTCTATGTTAATACGACTTTGATCTAGTATTGTCTGCTGCTGCGCCATTATTTATATGACCATTCTTAGATCTTAGGTGTCACGCAAAATTGTTTTTTTTAAACCTAATGTCCTGGCCTAATTACCATGGTGAATGTTGGATTAGTTTCTACAAACATTTGATGAATATGACCTTGTTGACGAGAAAAATTGGGTCTATCAAGTTTAATTTGTTGTTACAGGTGAATTCACTAACCAATGATTTAGAGACGGATCTAGAATTTTTATAATATGGGTGCATCACTAAAGAAAGGAGAAAAATAAAGTATTAAGTGGGACTTGATCCATGCTCCTCCAAGTATATAGCTCAACATTCAACTAGGTACACCATTTAGTCTTTTTGGAGTATGAGTGTTAGTAGATAATATTAAATCAATTCTACAAAATATGTACATAAAATATCTAGTTTGGAGGAAAGATCATGATTTATGTGCCCCATATATTTGCCTATAAATCCGCCCAAAATTTGTGAACAAATCTTTTTAAAGTTATGACACAATTTTGAACATAAATCCTGACGATCCACTAGGACTTGTGCAGACACGGCAAGTTTGCTCATCCAGCAAAACAGTTCCGACCCGCAAGCTTCAAATTCAAACACGCAGGATCAGAACTTAAATAGTATCACGTAAATTATCTATTTGTACAAAATCATGTGGATTATATCTATTCCATATAAAGCAAGACCTATTTCTTGCTTGTCTAATTATTATTATGAGTGAACATTGAGTTTTGGAGGATCGTTTGGTTTGAATACAGTTTATGTCAGAATAAGTTATGCTGGAATAAATACTATAGAAAATGAGTAAATTACGAAGGTTTATTTGCGAAAGTTATAACTAACCTCCACAATTTGCATAATTTTACAGTAATTTTTAGCCCCACAAAATTATACAATTTACGGGTTTAAAACCTCCCCAAAATTATATAATAATAGCGGGTAATATATTTCACACTCCCTCCTTTTTCCCCATTCTTTTCAGAAATTCCGCCTTTCCCAATTTTACTCTATTCCTTCTCTATTCTTCCGCCTGATTTTGTATCTGCTTGGCTCTCTTCTTTATCATCCGTTCCCCTTCAACTGGGCGGTAATCTGGAACGACTTAATTCTTTTACAGAGAACATAGCTTCTTCAACTCGGCCGTAATCTGTAATCTCAATCCCATCTCCAAAAATCCGCCTACTTAATTCTTTTACAGAAGTTACATGCAATCAAGCCACCGTAGAAAGGATTAAACTCATCAGATCAAGAAGTAATTTCGTGAAGTAATTTCTTTTGGGGTTTTAAGAATACAATTTGCCCAAAACCCTCCGTCTCACTCCAGTCTCAGCAAGAACACCGAGAAGTAGAGAAGCTAGAAATCCCTAATTTGTTCATCGTAGTATAAGGTAAGTGTATTCAATTTTTATTTACTGTAGAGAAGCTAGAAATCTCTACTGGTTTCTTCAAGGTTGTGTCAAATTGATGGAAGAAAATCTGTTGTTGTTTGTTTTCTTTGCTGGAATTCTGAATCTCATCAACTAGTTTCAGACCGTTGCTTGTCTTATCTAGTTGATTTTTTGCACTTATGTACGTTTTTCTTTACATTTTGTAGTCATCAACTTGAATGGACAATTGCGAATTGGATGTTTTACATTCTTCATGATATGTTTAGTCTGCTTGTCAATACTGATTCTTTATAAATGTGTGGATGTTTGCTTTACTGGTATTGTTTGAATGTTTTACTTGGTTTTGTGTTGTTTATGTTTGGTTTTGTATATCCAGTGTGTTTTAGACTGTTTAGTGCTAATCCTTTGTTGATCTTTGTTCTGTGTTTGTTGAAACTAATTTAATTTGCTAAAGTGCAACATTAATCAGTGACTTGTTTCAAGCCAATCTTAGAAAATTATTCCAACTCACTAAAAGGTCTAAGGAAAGATGTCACGACTCGAAAACCCACCTTCGGGCCGTGATGGCGCCTAACATTGCACCCGCTAGGCAAGCCAACGTGTTAACTGCATTGATTTATTAACAAGTGAAAATAACAAACACTGACTAGATAATTGAGATAAAGTGCGAAAGCATTAACAAAAATCTAAATAACAATAGCTAATAACGAAGAAATCCCTTTAAGTACAAAACCCAGAAATAGAGTCACAACCTCACGAACCAGTATAAGATTTAGCTAAAAATAAAAGTTTGAAATAAAACGATATTTCTGTCTGGAAACACATAGATGACAGAATGAAAGATAGACAGTGACGCCGAGATCCACGAATGCCTGCATAACTACCTCGGTGTCGTCTGAAACGGACTGAAGGACACTCCCCCTAATGATGTCCACTGGGTCTGGCTGCGTAATCTGCACAATATAGAGAAGTGCAGGTGTAGCATTTGTACAACCGACTCCATGTACTGAGTAAGTGCCGAGCCTAACCTCCGCGGAGTAGTTACGAGGCTAGGACACAACAACAAATTGTACCTGTGCAGTTCAATAGTATAGCAGGAAATAAACAAGGAATACAATTACGGGGAAGAACATGCTCGGGATAAAAAGGGGGCAACAATTGCTAAAACAGTAGAATCAAGTACTCACGAGAATGTAGTAGTAAAAGGAAGTAACAACTCGAAAAAAGTAAAATAGACAGGAGAAGGCACGGTATGACCCCTCGTGCATAACCTCAAAATCACACGGCACAGAATGTCCCCTCGTGCATAAATAATAAAGTCACTCAGCACGGAATGTCCCCCTCGTGCATAAATAATAATCACTCGGCACAGAATGTCCCCTCGTGCATAAATAACAATCACTCGGCACAGAATGTCCCCTCTTGCATAAACAATAATCACTCGGCACTGAATGTCCCCTCGTGCATAAATAATAATCACTCGGCAAGGAATTTCCTCTCGTGCATAATGAATATAAAAGCCACAATTGATATGAAAGGTTAACAATACGACATTTCAAATGTACAGAAATAATCAACAAAATTCTATTGCCCTGGCAAGGACTCAGCTATAACCAATCTCACTCAGAAGTATAATGTCAACAGTAAGCCCCCAACCGAACACATAATCAATAACTTTCTACGTCATAAAGTAACCTCGAGATACCACTTCCAAGGTTCCCAATAATTCATAACACGGAGAATATCAAAGAACATTAAATAACTCATCAAAATTCGACTCACGGGCATGCTTGACCACAACATATAGGTACCCGTCACCTCACCTATACGTTGGACATGAATTACACATTGCAAATAAGACTCTATACCTATTGCCTCAAGCTAAGGTTAGGCCTAACACTTACCTCGGCTCCAAGAATGCCAGTCAAGCCTCAATCACGGGCTTTCCTCTTGAATCCGACTCCGAAACGATAATATCTAGACATAATTGACTTAATAACATCAATAATTATTCAATAACTCAATCCCAAAGCCTATTATACATTTCCCGTAATTCTTCCAAAAAAGCCAAAATTCAACCCCGGGCCCGCTTGGTCCAAACCCGAGGTTCGGACCAAAACCCGATCACCCATTCCCCACGAGCCCGAATATACAATTTGTTTTGAAATCCGACCCCAAAATGAGTTTGAATTCCCAAAATTCCAAAAACCCTAACTCTACCCAAAACCCCCAATTTCTACCTTTGATATGATGTTTTTAGACCTAGAATCTAGTGATTGATGAAGGAAAATGGAAGAAATTAGAGTTAAGAATACTTACCTACGAAGCTATGGTGGAATGGTCTCCTAAGAATCGCCCAAGAAGAGTGGAGAAGAAGAAAATGGTGAAAGAATGTGAGAATCCCGTAATGGTATTCTGTTTTAAGGCTTTAAAATGACTGGACGAAATAAGCCTATGCGATCGCGAAGATAGGGCTGCGATCGCATAGAGGCCTGAGTCACGTGCATTGCGATCGCGAAAAGGGAGTTGCGATCGCATAGGGTCCCTGGGCTTGGCTGTGCGATCGCAGACGGATTGGTGCGACCGCAAAAGGAAAATACCTAGCCCCCTCCCCAGCTCTCCTACACTCTATGCGATCGCGGAAATGCCTATGCGATCGCATAGAGTCACAGAAACCCCCCCTCACACTACACTACGTGATCGCGGGGCAACCTATGCGATCGCATAGTGTAAAAATCTCAGACACCAGAAACAACATTTGAGCACCAGATTTTTCAACCTTTAAGCACCCCGACACCTACCCGAAACTCACCTGAGCCCTCGGGGTTCAAAACCAAATATACACACGACTTCAAAATCATCCTACGAACTTATTCGAGTAGTTAATCCACCAAAATAACATAAAAAACAATCAATTAACTCCAAAATCTATAGAATTTTCTCAAACTTCATAAACTTTTAAATTCTCCAATTTTGATCCGAAACACGTCAAACCAAGTCCGTTTCTTACCAAATTTTACAGATAACTCACATAACACATATTGAACCTATCCCGGGCTCCGGAACCATAATACAAGCTCAGTAACACAGATTTCACATAAAAGTTCATTTTCAAATGTCTTTATTATTTTCAGAAAATAATTTTCTTTAAAAATTCATTTTTCGGACTTGGGACCTCGGAATTCGATTTCGGGTATACGCCCAAGTCCATATTTTCCTACGGACCCTCCGGGACCGACAAATCACTGGTCTGGGTCCGTTTACCAAAAGTGTTGACCCAAGTCAACTTTATTCAATTAATTATCATAAATTCAACTGTTTAACACATTTTCACATAAAGGCTTCTCGGCTATGCGCCCGGGCTGCGCACGCACATCGAGGTGAAATTAACGTAGGCTTCAGGGCCTCGGAACACAATTTTTGCTAAATTTACACAGGATGACCTTTTGGATCATCACAATCTCCACCTCTAAAACAACCGTTCGTCCTCGAACGGACATAGAAAGGTACCTAAATCGGGGAAAAGGTGGGGATATTGGCTCCGCATATTGGGCTCGGACTCCCAAGTAGCTGCCTCAACAGGCTGACTCCCCACTGAACACGAACCGAAGGATAACTCTTCGATCTCACTTGTCGCACCTGCCGGTCTAATATTGCTACCGGCTCCTCCTCATAAGACAAATCCTTGTCCAACTGATCACCACTGAAGTCAAGTACATGAGATGGATCCGCAATATACCTCCGGAGCATAGATACGTGAAATACCGGATGCACGACTGATAAACTAGGTGGCAAGGGAAGTCTGTAGGCCATCTCTCCTACCTTATCCAGAATCTCAAATGGACCAATGTACCTAGGGCTCAACTTTCCCTTCTTCCCGAATCTCATCACGCCCTTCATGGGCAACACCTGAAGAAATACCTGATCTCCTACCATTAATACCAAATCTCGAACTCGGCGATCCGCATAACTCTTCTGCCTGGACTGAGCTGTACGAAGTCTATCCTGAATGATTTTCACCTTGTCCAAGGCATCCTGGACTAACTCAGAACCCAAAAATCTAGCCTCTCCCGGCTCAAACCATCCGACTGGAGATCGACACCTCCTACCATACAACGCCTCATACGGAGCCATCTGAATGCTCGACTGATAGCTGTTGTTGTAGGCAAACTCAGCTAAAGGCAAGAACTGGTCCCATGAACCACCAAAGTCAGTGACACAAGCTCGCAACATATCCTCCAAAATTTGAATAGTACGCTCCGACTGCCCGTCCGTTTGAGGATGAAATGCTGTGCTCAAATCAATCTGTGTGCCCAACTCTCGCTGAAATACTCTCCAGAAATGGGAGGTAAACTGAGTACCTCGGTCTGATATAATGGATATGGGCACACCATGCAGTCTAACAATCTCTCTCATATAGATCCTTGCCAACTTCTCTGCTGAATACGAAACTGATACTAGGATGAAGTGCGCTGACTTGTTCAGCCTATCCACAACGACCCATACTGCATCAAACATCCTCTGAGTCCGTGGGAGGCCAACTACAAAGTCCATGGTGATACGCTCCCACTTCCACTCGGGAAGCTGAATCTGCTGCATCAAACCACCGGGTCTCTGGTGCTCGTACTTAACCTGCTGACAGTTCAAGCACCGAGCTACATAAGCTACAATATCCTTCTTCATCCTCCGCCACCAATAATGCTGCCGCAAGTCCTGGTACATCTTTGCGGCGCCCAGATGAATAGAATACCGGGAACTATGGGCCTCCTGAAGTATCAACTCACGAATACCATCCACATCAGGTACACAAATCCGACCCTGCATCCTCAAACACTCCCTCATCATCAACCGTAACCTGCTTGGCATCTCCGTGCCTGACTCTCTCTCTAAGAACACATAAATGGAGATCATCATACTGCCTGGCCCGAATACGGTCATACAATGAAGACCGGGCCACGGTATGGGCCAAAACACTACCAGTCTCAGAAACCTCCAATCTCACAAATCGGTTGGCTAAAGCCTGAACATCCAAAGCAAGAGGTCGCTCTCCGACTGATAAATAGGCAAGGCTACCCATACTGGCTGACTTCCGGCTCAAAGCATCGGCCAACACATTGGCCTTCCCTGGATGATAAAGAATGGTAATATCATAATCCTTCAGCAACTCTAACCATCTTTTCTGCCTCATGTTCAACTCCTTCTGTTTGAACATATATTTGTAAGCTCTTATGATCCGTGAACACCTCACATGGCACACCATACAAATAAGGCCTCCAAATCTTCAATGCATTCACAATCGCTGCTAACTCCAAGTCATGAACGGGATAGATCTTCTCACGAATAAGGGGCAAAATATTAAGACACATAGGAGAATGTAGAACCCGGATCAAATAACACCGAAGCCTCTCGGCTGCAAACTGAAACCGTACCTGTAATAACTGCATGAGAAGCCTCAGCATCAGGCCTGGCAGGAAAAACATAACACCGGGGCTGAGCCCCTCCAACCTGAACATCTCTGGGTCGACCTACTGCGGCCTGACGTCTACCTCTCGTGGCATGCCCTCTATGAGTCTGACCTCCACCTCTGGCACCACGGTCGCCACCTCTAGCTGGCTGAGGGGGTGGGGGTGCGCCTGATGCGGGAACCATGGCACGGGAACCCTAATACTGAGACCCACCAGAACCTCGGGGGAAAAACCTGGAAATATGCCCCAACCCACCGCAAGTATTACAAGGCCTCTGCTGATGTGGCTGCTGACTCTGGAACTGGCCCTGTCGACCCTGATAACCACTCTGGAAGCTCTGAAGCGGCGGTGCACTGATAGGTGCTGGTGGTGCACTAATATGAGCTGGCGGTGCACTGTGAGCTACCTGAAGTGCCGACTGAAAGGGTCTGGGAGGATGACCTCTGCCGAAAGAATCCCTGCCCCCAGATAAGGCTCCACTGAATCGACCGAAGTGACGGGGCCTCTTGTCAGCCCCCTGACCATCACCCTGTGACATAATCATCTCAATCCTCTTGGCCACATTGGCCGCATCCTGGAATGAAATATCAGTACCTGACTCCTTGGCCATCTGAAGCCTGATGGGCTGAGCCAAACCCTCAATAAACCTCCTCACTCTCTCACGATCAGTGGGGAGTATCATAATAACATGCCGAGCTAGAGTGATGAACCTGGTCTCGTACTGAGTGACAAACATAGATCCTTGCTGGAGGCGCTCAAACTGCCTCCGAAGATCTTCCCTCTGAGTAACTGGAAGGAACTTCCCCAAAAATAACTCGGAGAATTGAGCCCAAGTCAATGGTGCAGACCCAGCTGGCATGGTCAAGAATTAGTCTCTCCACCAATTCTTCGTGGAACCCAAAATACGAAAAGTAGCAAAATCAACTCCATTGGACTGTACTATGCCCATGTTCCGAAGAACCTCATGACAACTGTCCAAATAATCCTAGGGATCCTCTGATGGTGCACCAGTAAATGTAGTAGTGAATAACTTGGTGAATCTATCCAATCTCCATAAAGCATCTGCTGTCATGGCTGCTCCCTCAACCGCCGGTGCCACAATACCCGGGTGAGCTACTCCGACCGTCTGAGGTGCCGGAGTCTGGAACTAAGGATCTAGCTGCTCTGGTGTGCGAGTAGCAGGAGTCTGGGTCCCTCCCCCAGCCTGAGAACGGCTGGTGCAGTAGGAAGAAGACCGGCCTGAGCCACACTCTCCATGAGTCCCACCAAGCGGACTAGAGCGTCCTGAAGCACCAGGGTGGCAATGAACCGCTCTGGGACCTGAGCTGGTCCAACTGGAACTGTCTGAGTAGGAACCTAACCGGCAAAGTCTACCTGGGGGTCCTCTATTGGGGCTGAGCCCTGCTCCTGCCTCGATCTCTAGTACGGCCTCGGCCTCGGCCCCTCGTAGGAGCTGCAACAGGAGAATCGGGCTGCTGATCGGTAGATGAGGAAGCACGCGTTCTCGCCATCTGCGAGAGAATAGAATCGAAATTCAATTAGCATTTAGAATTCAAATCGCACGACAGAAAAGAAGAAAAGTGAAGTTATTCCTAACTTTGCAGCCTCTGGGGGATAAGTACAGACGTCTCCGTACCGATCTCTCAGACTATACCAAGTTTGTCCGTGAGTTGTGAGACCTAAGCAACCTAGTGCTCTGATACCAACTTGTCACGACCCGAAATCCCACCGCCAGGCCGTGATGGCGCCTAACGTTGCACCCCCTAGGCAAGCCAACGTGTTAATTGAATTGATTTATTAACAAGTGAAAATAACAAACACTGACTAGATAATTGAGATAAAGCGCGGAAGCATTAACAAAAATCTAAATAACAATAGCTAATAACGAAGAAATCCCTTTAAGTACAAAACCCAGAAATGGAGTCACCACCTCACGAACCAGTCTAAGATTTAGCTAAAAACAACAGTTTGAAATAAAATGATATATCTGTCTGGAAACACATAGATGACAGAATGAAAGATAGACAGTGACGCCGAGATCCACGAACGCCTGCGGAACTACCTCGGTGTCGTCTGGAATGGACTGAAGAACACTCCCCCTAACGATGTCCACTAGGTCCGGTTGCGTACTCTGCACAGCATAGAGAAGTGCAGGTGTAGCATCTGTACAACCGACCCCATGTACTGAGTAAGTGCCGAGCCTAACCTCAGCGAAGTAGTGACGAGGCTAGGACACGACAACAAATTATACCTGTGCAGTTCAATAGTATAGCAGGAAATAAACAAGGAATACAGTTACAGGGAAGAACATGCTAGAGATAAAAAGGGGGCAACAATTGCTAAAAAAGTAGAATCAAGTACTAACGGAAATGTAGTAGTAAAACAGGAAGTAACAACTCAAAACAAGTAAAATAGACAGGAGAAGGCACGACATGACCCCTCGTGCATAACCTCAAAATCACACGGCACGGAATGTCCCCTCGTGCATAAATAATAAAGTCACTCGGCACGGAATGTCCCCCTCGTGCATAAATAATAATCACTCGGCACGGAATGTCCCCTCGTCCATAAATAACAATCACTCGGCACGGAATGTCCCCTCGTGCATAAATAATAATCACTCGGCATGGAATTTCTCCTCGTGCATAATGAATATAAAAGCCACAATTGATATGAAAGGTTAACAATACGACATTTCAAATGTACATAAATAATCAACAAAATTCTATTGCCCCGGCAACGGACTCAGATATAACCAATCTCACTCAGAAATATAATGTCAACAGTAAGCCCCCGACCGAACACATAATCAATAACTTTCTACGTCATAAAGTAACCTCAAGATACCACTTCCAAGGTTCCCAATAATTCACAACATGGAGAATATCAAAGAACATTAAATAACTCATCAAAATTCGACTCACGGGCATGCTTGACCACAACATATAGGTACCCGTCATCTCACCTATACGTTGGACATGAATTACACATAGAAAATAAGACTATATACCTATTGCCTCAAGTTAAAGTTAGGCCAAACACTTACCTCGGCTCCAAGAATGCCAGTCAAGCCTCAATCACGGGCTTTCCTCTTGAATCCGACTCCGAGACGATAATATCTAGACATAATTAACTTAATAACATCAATAATTATTCAATAACTCAATCCCAAAGCCTAATTATACATTTCCCATAATTCTTCCAAAAATACCAAAATTCAAACCGGGAGCGCTTGGTCCAAGCCCGAGGTTCGGACCAAAACCCGATCACCCATTCCCCCACGATCCCGAATATATAATTTGCTTTGAAATCCGACCGCTAAATGAGGTTGAATTCCCAAAATTCCAAAAGCCCTAACTCTATCCAAAACCCTCAAGTTCTACCTTTGATTTCATGTTTTTAGACCTAAAATCTAGTGATTGATGAAGGAAAATGGAAGAAATTAGAGTTAAGAATACTTACCTACGAAGATATGGTGGAATGGTCTCCTGGAATCGCCCAAGAAGAGTGGAGAAGAAGAAAATGGTGAAAGAATGTGAAAATCCCATAATGGTATTCTGTTTTAAGGCTTTAAAATGACTGGACGAAATAAGCTTATGCGATCGCGAAGATAGGGCTGCGATCGCATTGAGGCCTGAGTCACGTGCATTGCGATCGCGGAAAGGGAGTTGCGATCGCATAGGGTCCCTGGGCTTGGCTGTGCGATCGCAGACGGATTGGTGCGACCGCAGAAGGAAAATGCCTAGCCCCCTCCCCAGCTCTCCTACACTCTATGCGATCGCGGAAATGCCTATGCGATCGCATAAAGTCACAGAAACCCCTCCTCACACTACACTACGCGATTGCGGGGCAACCTATGCGATCACATAGTGTAAAAATCTCAGACACCAGAAACAACATTTGAACACGAGATTTTTCAACCTTTAAGCACCCCGACACCTACCCAAAACTCACCCGAGCCTCGGGGCTCAAAACCAAATATACACACGACTTCAAAATCATCCTACGAACTTATTCGAGTAATTAATCCACCAAAATAACATCAAAAACAATCAATTAACTCCAAAATCTATACAATTTTCTCAAACTTCATAAACTTCTAAATTCTCCAATTTTGATCCGAAACACGTCAAACTAAGTCCGTTTCTTACCAAATTTTACAGATAACTCACATAACACATATTGAACCTGTCGCGGGCTCCGGAACCATAATACGGGCTCGGTAACACAGATTTCACATCAAAGTTCATTTTCAAAAGTCTTTATTATTTTCAGAAAATAATTTTCTTTAAAAATTCATTTTTCGGACTTGGGACCTCGGAATTCGATTCCGGGCATACGCCCAAGTCCCATATTTTCCTACGGACCCTCCGGGACCGTCAAATCACGGGTCCGGGTCCGTTTACCAAAAGTGTTGACCCAAGTCAACTTTATTCAATTAATTATATAAATTCAACTGTTTAACACATTTTCACATAAAGGCTTCCCGGCTATGCGCCCGGGCTGAGCACGCACATTGAGGTGAAATTAACGGAGGCTTTCAGGGCCTCGGAACACAGTTTTTGCTAAATTTACACAGGATGACCTTTTGGGTCATCACAAAAGATGATCGGTTGCACTATTTGAAAGTGACGACTAGCGATTTTGTAACTAGGAAAACTATATCTGACAAGAGTATCTTAGGATGTAGCCGTAGCTGCGTATGTAGCAAAGAAATGTACAACACCATACAAGTGCACTGGCATGAAGATTGAGGGTATGCACAGTTTGATGACATTTAGAAGCAATGGAGAATGAATATTATGGCCAAATTAAATCACTAGACAGCTCGGTCTGTTTCATACTAACAATGAAGCGCAATACTAGTGTATTTGTCAGAGTCGGCTTTCCTCTCGATACCTCTAATAGCGACTTCTGTTCTCAGTAAACGAGACAGGTCTTTCTTTGAACTTTTTTGCAGGCCTCCCGAAGTGCTTTCTGGAATTAAACTTGATGATCTGATACTCAATGCATAATACTAGTTTGTTGTGTCATTAATCACAGAAGCTTTGAAAGTAATAGCAGGGAAACTTGTCAATTACAGTGGTGAAAGTAGCCGAAATTTGACATAATTTGGGTGACTAACATAAGTTTTATAGTCTTCTCTACTACTGAATGTCATTATGAAAGCATGAGTACTGAAACCTTGTGTAAGAATTTCATGGTTTTCAGTATCATTACTACTTCGACATGATTCGTTTCAACAACATGAATTGCTAGTAATGATATCCCTTCACTTTTTTCTTTTATTTTTATTTATTAAAAATTCAAATGGAGATACCAAAAGGCTCAAATTGAAGACTAAGAAGCATTAAGTTTACCTCAGGGAGAACGTGTTGTGGTGGAGTTTGATTGCTTGAATCCGATTGGCGAAGCACAAGGTCTTCTTGCAGGCGTATGTGGCATTTTAGCAACTGGTTGTACCATGTTTCCAATTGGCTTTGATAAATGGCCGGATATGCCTAAGTCATACTTTAACGATTGCTTTAATAACGTTATAAAGGTATATGTTCTATATCTTTATAACTATATCTCTATTTTGTCTTTTGTTTTTATATTTGTATATAAAAGATAAACTAACAACTATGGTACTGATAATTACTTGAAATTTATTTTTGAAGCCTCATTTCTGTTTTATGACCATTGAGGAAGTTGCACGAGGATATGTTTATCGCTCTATTGCAAAGAAGTGGGCTGCAAGTAGGCAAAAATTGTGGTATGAGTTTAAAGACCCACTTAAAACCAAAGATGAGATTATGGATAATGTTCCGGTAGGTATTACTCGGGATCAATGGACTTCATTAACTACGTTATAAAGAAGAAACTCAGGTATTTTTCTGAAACGTCACATTGAAATGCATAAAAATATGATTATTCATTTATATAATTGACTGAAATGTATCTTATTGTTAGAACATGCGTAAAAAAATGCTGAAAATCGGAAGAAACAAACAGTTCCACACACCGGTGGCTCCACACCTAGTTCTAGAAGAAGGGCTGAAATGGTGAAAGATGTTACATTATTTACCTTACTTTACTATTTAAATTTTAGATATTGTATCTATTTCTTTTACTTTTATTAAACTATTCTAACTTATTTTTGTTTTCATATATAGATGGCTGAGACAGGGAGTAAGCCTGGACGAGCACAACTTTATCTTGCTACACATACGAAACAAGATGGATCATATGTAAATGAGGAGGAAAAAGAAATATGTGTAAGTTACTACTTTGAGACTTTTAAGAATTAGCGCATTTTTAGTATCTTTCAAGAGCATTTTTTGATTTTTGATATAGCAGAGAGTTGTAGAATTCTTGAAGGAAAGTAGAAGGTTCATATTGCTAGCTTGTGTTCTTCAATAACTTATTATGTCAGCTTGTATTTCACTGGTGATGGGAATACTCATTAGTTTATGTGTTTCAGCTTCAATACTCACTGAAACTGCTTGATGCAGAGATAGTTAATAGTTTTTTTTTATGTGTATTGTGTTTAGGAAAAAATTGCGCTAGCAGTGAGTGAAAGTACAGTGGATGAGTCTGAAATTTCTTCAAATGATGTTGTTGGTAAGGTGTTAGGCAAAGAACATCCTGGAAGGGTGAGATGATTGGGATTAGGAGCTACTCCAAGCAATACTTTCAGAGAGACAAACATTCGTCCTGGTAATATTAGAATTGTGAGTAATAATGTTGGATGTTCTTCTTTTGGATGTCAAGAGAAGTACAATCAATTTATGAATACTCTCAAAGCATACATGATAATGAAGGAAGGGTCAATACCAGAACAATTTGCTGGGATCTTTGCTTCTACTCCTACAACGGTAAATGCTAAGTTCTTTTGTTTTTGGTGTAAGGAAAGAACTTGTTTTGGTTTCATAGTACCGTATATATCATGCTTTCAGGACAACCATGAGGCAATACATTAGTCGTTCTACTTTAGGTCTAAGAGGTTTGTGAATATAATTTTGGTGTCTTCAGCTTTGGTGGACAATTTGTCCTCGTGTGATGAATATTAGGAGAGTGAGTAATTTGTAGTAGCTGTCCTTTGCCTGAGTTTGATGCTGATGGAATTAGCTTTCCACAATATCTCAGTTGCTAATCTGTGCTGCTGAACTTATGCATAGCCAAGATTTTGTTTCTACGCTTTACACAGTAGAATAGCATGCCCTCATTTGACTTGCAGGAAAAAAAAAGGTGAGTTGTACCAAGTTAAGGAATTTCTTTCTGTTAAGATAAATCTTACCTAAATTTGCCAATTTATTTGATGGGGCTTCTAAGCTTTAAATGATTGCTGATCATGAGCATATTATGCTTGAAGAACTATAAGAAATGTGTTCCTATTATGTCTTTTTTTTTGGTTAAAAAGAGATACTCGGTTTCAATTGCTGTAGCTAGTGAACATATAATTTGGAATTCAAATAAGATTTTGTTCTATACTGCACAAGTCAAAAAATTTGTCTCCTACTATACTCCTATTACATGGAAAACCAGTTGTACTTAATCCAATGTGAAAGACAATATAATCTCAGCTCTTGGATAATTGGTTCATTTTAAACGAAAGATTGACTGCTTTGATGAATTGATCTATAACAACATATATTTTAGTGTCCTGATCTATAACAACACATATTTTAGTATCCTTGTCTTGATTCATTCTTTTTTGTTGGTTTAAGTAGACAACATATTTTTTATCTCAACGACTTGTTTCCTGATAATCCTTTTAATACTTGTGTTTTTTTATACTTTTTGCTGCAGCCAAGTAATGCAACTAGTGGACCCGTTTCACCGACAGATGCAAGATCTTCTGGTACTAGTAATCCCAGTGACCATTGAGATTCATTTTAACTGAAGTGGATGTATTAGGACAATGTAATAGCTGACTAATATAGATGGTTAACTATGTTCTAATCTAGCTTGATGACATAAGATACTACTCTGTCATAGTATTTTTCACGGTTAATGAAATGTTGATGTTTCTTAATTTTAATGTTTTGGTTTAAGCATAAATATTTTAAATGATATTAGGGAAAGAGTATGGAAAATTGATAAAAATCAATTCTATAATATATTTAAATATAGATGTGGATAATTAAAAACCCCAACGAGAAATTGATCAGATCCTATGGTGTACACATAAGAAATTGCGGGGATTTACAACCCCCACACTCAAAAAAATATTAAATTTTAAAAATAATAATCTACTTTCGCGCATGAAATTGCGGAGGTTAAAATTACAGTTTGCGGAGGTTAGAAACATCCGCTATTTGCTGTCATGGTGGTTCGGGAAGCCCCCGCATTTATCTGTCGCAAATTAATTGTGGCGATGCTTATTGCGGGGGTCTGCTCAACCGCCGTGACAACAAATAGCGGAGGTTTCTAACCTCCGCAAACTGTAATTTTAACCTCCGCTATTTACCCGTTTTTTTGCAGTGAAGTTATAGTGAGATTAGTTATCCTGGTACTGTCTTTTATCCACAATTTGGTATGTTGTATTAAAAATGACAATTACATATTTCTATGAAGAAGGTATAAGTTATTTCGACACTAATAACCCACCCTCTACAAGGTATACGTTATCCTGATACTAATTTTAATCCCAGGATAACTTATACCAGGTTTGCTAACCAAATAAAGTATTAAAGTAATATTAAATTTTTATACCTGCACTATACCTTCTTATACCTCATACCAAACGATCCCTAACACATTTAAGCCTAATAACTTTAAATAATTTCAGAACCAAATGCATTTGATCCACTTCTGATCTCGTCCCACGTCTAACAATAGCGGCCAAACTCATTGGCCCATGACAAAAATAGGATACTTTTGTGCTTTTTTTGATTTTTGGACCCCGATAATAAAAGCTATGCGAATACAACTTTGCGCCAGTTTTTGTGTGATAACTACGTAATATTTTATTAATCACCAACTATGCAAGATCAAAGGCCATTTTTGCCATATGATTACATTTATAGGCAGGATGCATACTAATATGTGTTAAGTTTAAGATTTTAATGATGACCAAAAACAAAAAGACTCTACTAATGTATCTTTCATGTGTGCAGGTTCACTAACCAAAGCTATGGAAGGAAAGTGCACCAGAGGCGGAAGAAACAATCAAAGGACCAACGACCATGCCATTCAAATCCGTTTATCAAAGGCATACATCAGGATAACACGAAAGGAAAGGAAATCAATCAAATGGACAAAAGATTTTCAAGGATACAAGGAAGGAAAACGAAATCAATCAAATACGTAAAATCAGAGGAAGACTCAAGACTAATGATTAGGGAGATCAAAATAGACCCTAACATATCAAGGATGAATCTGGTTGTACTTCACACGTTGGATTCAAGAGTAACCTCGGATCCTACTCTTAGAAAACACTTCCTCAAAAGGAAAATCACACCATCAATGATTTTCCAAAATCTCGGAGAAAGGAATCAGTAACTTCATCAAACACTATTAAAGAAGTGAAGAAAGGACATGCGAAAGTATACAACTTTCATACAAGTTTTTAATCTTTCCACTTCTTACAAAATACTATGTTCCTAAGCTTACTAGTATATCAAAAGATATAGATAAAAAGAGAAAGCTATTGAAAGATTGTGTTAAGAAATCAGTGTAACTCGTTTGTGGTAAACCTAAGAAAACCACTATCATATTGTAACTGTTTGATTGAAGAGCTAAGAGAACCATTTTAACCAAGGGAACTGGATGTAAGTACCATACTGGTATACAAACTAACATAAAAATATATGTCTCTCCTATCCGTTTTTATTACTTGCATTTATTTTATTTGGTATACTAATCACTGTTTGCAGAATCACGATAGTCTACTAAGAGCAAAGTTAGTTGACTAAGAAGGATTTTTACAATTCACCCCTTCCGTATCAGATCCTGTCTCATACTCGGGGGAAATTATTTGCTTTATAGTAAAGTGACTAAAGATCATGGGAACAAACACTATTGTTGGATCACTATTTCAAAAAAGAACTTCACAAGTATGATCACCTTACTTCAATGGACATCATTTCACATTGGAAAGTGTGCATGAATATGTAAAGTCATATGACATTAAAGTCTGGCGTGTAATAAAAAAGGGCGATCTTCCTATGCCACAATCAAAGAAGGACAAAACTACTAAAGTCTAGGTATCTTCTGAACGACTAGACCTAGACGATTATACTGATAAACAATCTGCTGTGATGCAGGTAAATGCCAAAGCCAAGAACTTTATGTATAATGCAATAAGTGGTGAAGAATATGAAAGATTTCAAGTTGTGAGACTGCGAAGGAAATGTGGGACAAGATAAAAGTTACTTATGAAGGAACAAACAAAGTCAAAGAAACAAGAATAAATGCAGTGATTCGTGACTTGGATTATTCCAAATGAAGGATGGAGAATCAGTGGAAGAAATATTTTGTCGATTCAGCAAAATTGTTGGAAATCTGAAATCCTTTGGAAGACCAATCAAAAGTGGAGAATAAGTCAGGAAAATACTAAGGATTCTACCTACTGCTTGGCAATCCAAAGTCATCGCACTCGAATGTCAAGACCTTGACAAGATTTCATATGATGAACTCAGAGGTGATCTGATTGCCTTTGAGAAGATCCATTTGGACAGATAAGAGAAACAAGAAAAAAGGAAAACCGTTGCGTTCAAAACAACAGCGACTGAGTAAAAAAACGAAGATGAAGAAAAAGGTGGAGAACAAGAAGAGAACATAGCTATGCTCTCCAAAGTTGAATCAAGCATGATGAGAGAAATCGAAATAGTAGAAGAGGCAAACCAAACTTCAATAAAAGGAAAATCTGAAATAAAAATGACAAGAATGATGGAAGATGATATGGAAAGCTTGGTCACATTCAAACAGAATGCCCTGAACTGAAGAAGAAACTCAACAGAAATTATCAAAAGAAAAAGTCATTTGGAGCATGGAAAAAAAGAAGAAGGATGTGATCATGAGGAGATAGCCAACTTGTGTTTTATGGCAGTCAAAGAAGACAATGACGAAGAATCTGATCACGAGGAAGAAAATATGTTTGGCCTCATGGCAGACGAAGGAACAACTAAGGTACGTTCACCTATGTGTCCCAAATATAATGAACTTCAAGACATCATTGATATTGATCTTGCTGACATTGAGAAAGTTCTACACGAACTTCGAAAGATTCAACGAGAAAAGAAAGACTGGGCATTGAAACTAGAAGTATGTGAAATTGAAAGGGACATGCTTCAAGAAGAAGTTCATGTACTTCAATTACAACTGAACGGATTGCGGAAATCCACCAGTCATAGTTCCTTCAAGTCAAACCAGTAAATTTCTCATAAAAACTCATTTAGGACAAGAAATCATTCTTCATGCGTAGTAAAAGTGGTCACAATTCTAACTACTGTATGTTCAGAAATGAAGGAGAAAAACTCCTTGGGAATTTTAATGATCCATCTTTCTTTTATTATGGAAATCCTGGTCATACATCTAACCCCTGCAGGTTTAAGAATATAAGAAGATGGGTTTGGCGACCCAAGACATCAAATCTTTCTAACAGTCAGAAAACTAACAAACCAGGACCCAAGCAGGCTTGGGTACCTAAAAATAAATTATTTGTTATTGCAGGAATACCGCAAGAAGAATCGAAGAGGAAAATGGTATATTGATAGCGCGTGTCCCAGACACATGACTGGTGACAAATAACTTTGCAAAAAACAGTCACCAAACTTGATGGTGTGTCAGTCATCTTTGGAGATAAATCAAAAGGGAATGTAACTAGTGTTGAAAAATTCCCCCTCAGCTCATCATGTGATGTGGACGAAGTCTACCTGGTAGATAAACTTGGATACAACTTATTCAGCATTAGCCAACTATGTGACAATGACTATAAGGTTCGTTTTAAAAAATATTTTTAGATTATTGAAGACGAAACAAGTAAAACTATTTTATCTGGAAGTAGAGATAGAAATGTTTATACTCTTAGTAATATTGATATCTTGGGAAATCAATAGAAATGTTTATACTCTTAGTAATATTGATATCTTGGGAAATCAACTCTGACTAGCCTCCATAATTGGTGATTCTTGGGTATGTCATAGAAAATTTGGTCATGCTAGCATGCATACTATTCAAAAACTTTCTAAACATGATCTGTTCATTGGTCTTCCAAAACTAGATTTTTCAAAATATCAAATTTGTGATGCATTTCAATTAGGTAAACAAATCAGGCCCTCTTTCAACATCAAACATATAGTTTCTACTACAAAACCTCTTCAACTTTTGCACATGGACCTTTTTGGTCCAACTAGAATTGCTAGCATTGGTGGTAGAAAATATACTTTTGTTATAGTAGATGATTTTTCTCGATTTATCTGGGTTATTTTCTTAATCCATAAAGATGAAGCATTGAGTAACTTTGAAGTCTTCTACAAAAAGATACAACCAAAATAGGGATACTACATCTCCTCCATAAGAAGTGATCATGTAGGAGAATTTGAAAGCAGAGCATTTGAAAATTTCTGTAATGACCAGGGAATCTCTCACAACTTCTCATCTCCCTGATCACCACACAAAATGTAGTAGTGGAATGCAAAAATAGAACCTTGCAAGATATGGAAAGAACCATGATTGTGGAAAACTCTCTTCCACACCACTTCTAGGAAGAAGCAGTAAGCACTGCATGTCACATTATCAACAGATGCTTGATACGACCTATCCTTAAAAAGACTCCATTTGATCTATGGAAAGGTAAAAGATCCAACATCAGCTATTTTCATCCATTTGGTTGTAATGTTTTATCCATAACAATAGAAAAGACAACCATAGTAAGTTTGATCCAAAAAGCGGCGAAGGTATTTTTCTTGGATACTCTCCCTCAAGTAGAGCATATGCAATTTTTAATGAACGAACATTATCTATTGAAGAATCTATTCATGTAGTATTTATTGATACTAACCCCCGTTTGAGGAATGAAAAACTTCTCGATGATGAGAAAATTTCCATAGTTCCAGAATTTGTTCCTGCAGTTGAGGACATTCACGAAGAGGCGACTAATTATCAACATCAGTTGACTGAGAGTCACATGGAAAATCATGAATCACCCAAATCTGGATAACCAAATCTTACAGCTATCTCAAATGAGTGAAAAGGTGAACCTACCACATAAATTCATCATTGGTTATCCTCAAGAGGGCATGAAAACTAGAAGATCACAGAGCAAACGTCAAATATTTCTCTCATCTTACAAACTAAAAAGGTTGATGAGGCTCTTGGAGATGATAGCTGGATAAGTGCAATGTATGAGGAACTTGATCAATTCGAGAAGAATAAGGTGTGGAAGCTTATTCCTATACCCCGTAATGCACCTATTGTTAGAACAAAGTGGGTTTACAGGAATAAGCTAAATGAGTCTGGCAAGTGGTACGAAATAAAGCTAGGATGGTTGCTCAAGGATACTCGCAACAAGAGAGAATTAATTATGAAGAAACCTTTGTTCCTGTGACTAGGTTATAATCAATTTGTATAATATTAGCCTATACTTCTCACAAGTGCTTTAGACTGTTTCAGATAGATGTAAAAAGTGTGTTCTTAAATGGATTCATTGCAGAGGAAGTATAAGTCAAGCAACCCAGGATTTGTAGATGAGTCTCTTCCCAACCATGTCTACAAGCTGTCTAAAGCTCTATATGGGCTTATTCAAGCTCCTAGAGCATGGTATGAAAGGCTAAGTTCGTTCCTAGTAAACCATGGTATTGATCGAGGTAATAGTGACACTACTCTCTTCATTAAGCTCTCAGACAAAGGTAATTTAATTGTACCAATTTACGCTGATGATATTATCTTTGGAAGTACTAACTCAGAATTATGCAAGTTTTTTCAAACATCAAGAAATGAGAATTTGAGATGAGCATGATGGGAGAATCAACAGTCTTCGTTGGGCTATAAATCAAGCAATTCCAGAAAGGGATCTTTATTAGTCAAACTAAATTCACAAAAGAGCTCATAAAGAAATTTGGCATGTCCAATGCCAAAGCCAAAGCCATAGGGACTCTCATGAGTCCATCAACCATCCTTGATGAAGACAGGAACGGTAAGAGTGTTGATAAAATAATGTATCGAGGTATGGTTGGATCCCTACTCTATCTTACTGCAAGTCGACCTGATATCATGTTTAGTATATGCAAGTGTGCAAGGTATCAGTCAGGCCCCAAAGAGTCTCATTTAACTGTTGTTAAAAGAATTAGTAGATATCTGATAGGAATAGTCAACTATGGACTATGGTATTTAAGCTTAGATGTCTTGATCTAAAGGGTTTCTCAGATGCAGATTTTGCAGGAGATAAAGTTGACAGAAAAAGCACGACTGGAACGTGTCAATTACTTGGAAAATCTCTTATTTCCTGGAACTACAAGAAACAAAAGTGTGTTTCCTTGTCTACTACTAATGCGGAATATCTGTCTATAGGAAACTGCTGCACACAAGTCTTATGGATTATGCATAAGCTTTTAGACTATGACTTGTATCTCGAATTTGTTCCAATTATGTGTGATAACACTAGTGCTATTTGTCTTTCTAAAAATTCTGTCCATCATTATAGATCTAAACACATTTAAATCAAGCATCAATTTATCTGTGATCATGTTGCAAAAGGTGATATTGTGTTAGAATTTGTTAACACTGAAAATCAGCTTGCTGACATTTTTACAAAATCCTTGCTTGAAGAAAGATTTTGTTTTCTTCATGATAAGAAGGGCATTCTTTTAAAATCCATTTAATTTACTTAGTTCCACACTTTTTTCAAAATTTTTTTTACAATATTTTTAAATTTCCGCCAAGAATATCTTTAATTGATATGATTACACAGTGCATGCAGTAATTGTGTGATTGACGACACATCTTTAAAAGGCAACTTTTCAGTTGCCTTTCACACGTCTCTCCAGAATCGAGGCAACCATTCATCACCACTTCATACCCTTTATTAATACCCCCATTATTGTTCATCACTCACTCACAAAAGAACCTTGTTTCATCTCATGGCCAAAACAAAACCCTCTTCGTCTTCCTCTATGCCTACAAGAAGTCATTGATTCCCCTCATATTGATGAATATTAGATGTTTAGTCATCATAGGGCTCAAACCATCAACTGTTTGAAGATGAGTTCCGTGACGCACAAGAGAAAATCCTCATTACTCAAAATAGGGACAAAAAATGTCCAATGGAGCCGAACCTCAAACAGACATCACAAAAGAAGGGAAAAATCGAAATGTAGAATTTGGCTCTGAAGACAAGATAAACTTCTACGGTCTCGAGGAAAAATCAAAATTTATTGCCTACAAAGGAAACTCGATTGCTTATGGACATGATGCTGTAAGTTTAAAATCTTTGAAAAATTCTCACTGTGATTTTATCTCTGTGTTTGAAACTCAAAAACTTCTCTCTCTATTTGCCACTGTTGGTGACACTGTTTATGAAGAGCATATGCATATGTTTTATGCAAACATGTTTGTAAATGACAAAAATGATTTGGAATCCATAATTCCGAAAAATCGCATCATTCTTGGTTCATAACAATTTGAAAATATTTTTGCAACTAAGTTTTTTGGGTATAATTTCTTTGTACAACATTCATGGCCTGATGATTTTGAAGTATCTTTTGAGGAAGTAAAAGTGTTCTATCTGAAAACCCCCCTGATATAGTTCCTAAAAAACCTTAAATTTGAGCATCGCGTACTAGCTCACATTATTGTTACCACCCTGTTACGCCATACTAGGTCTCTCAGCACCTTATATATTGGGGATGTGTTTGTTCTGTTCTCCTGTGTGAATGGAAAAGCTATTGATTTATTTGCTTGGATACGTCAATACATGCTTGAAAGCATTAGGGGTGTATGGTGTATCTTTTTCTGCTAACAGTTCGCCATATGGTCTACTAATCTATCACATTTTGCACGTCATGAAAGTTGGCTTATCTCCCTTTGCCCCTAAGATCATATCCAGCACCTATGACAAGACTACATTTGCTATGATGGGGTACACTCTAGTTGAAGGAACTTGGATCAAGAAAAACAAAGCCTCATAATCTACTACTCAACAGGGCACTGGAGGAATTAATTCTGAAGCCAACCAATCCTCTTCCTCAGAACAACTACTACAAATGCATCAAAATGTTGTAGTTATCAAGGAATTACTAACCGCTATGCTGGAACAATTGAACAAAATTAGGAATGTGACAAAGGAAACTAGAGCAGATATGGCCAGATTAAGGATCAATCTTCCAACCACAAAGAGACAAGGGATCAGGGCTATGCAGGATGTCATTGAGCGGTTGAACAAAGTCACCAAGGAGATTGATGCTTCTTATGACAACTTCTGCACCAAAGTAATCAGCACTCTGAATTATTTCTTTGGAAGGAATTAATTATTTTGGTTGTATCAACAATTATTTCTGTCTGCTAAAATTTGTTTTGTTTGTGCTTGATCAGGTGTATGGTCGACTATGCCTACTTTTGCTTAACTATGACTGTTTAGTTGTATATAAATAATTATGTATTGCATGCTTGTTATTTATTATCTATCAATACTTGTATCTCTCTTCTTGCTCTCTTTGATTGATGTCAAAGGATGAGAAGAAAAAGAGTACAAAAATAGGAGGAGCAAGACAAGTGGAACATTAATGCAACATTGAAAAAGGAAGGAATACAACATTGGAAGGGAAGTGTCCCCAAATCCTTCAAACTTTTTTTTTGTTTATTGTCATTATTAAAAAAGGTGAGATTTTTAAGTTTAGGATTTTAATGATGACCAAAATAAAAAAAACTCTACTAATATATCTACCATATGTGCAGGTTCACTAACCAAAGCTATAGAAGGAAAGTGCACTAGAGGCGGAGAAGCAACCGAAGGACCAATGGCATACATCGAGACAACAAGAAAGGAAACAAAATCAGTCAAATGGATGAAAGACTCTCAAGGATACACGAAAGGAAAGGGAATCAATCAAATGCGTAAAATCAAGGGAAAAATCAAGACTCAATGATTAGGGAGATAAAAAAAAAGACCGAGAATATCAAGGATGAATCTCGCTGTACTTCACACACTGGATTCAAGAGGCTACCTTTGGGTCCTACTCTTAGAAAACAATACCTCAAAAAGAAAATCACACCATCAATAAATTTCCAAAATCTTATAGAAAGGAATTAGTAACTTCATCAAGCACTATTAAAGATGTGAAGAAAGGATGCGGGAAAGTACGCATCTTTCATACAAGTTTTCAGTCTTTCTACTTCTTACAAAATAATGTATTCCTAAGCTTACTAGTGTATCAAAAGATTGAGAGAGAAAAAGAAAGATACTGAAATATTGTGTCAAGAAATCAGTGTAACTCGTTTGTAGTAAATTTAAGAAAACCACTCTCAACGTTGTAGCTGTTCAATTGAAGATATAAGGGAACTGTATGTAGGTACCACACTGGTACACGAACCAGTATAAAAATCTCTATCTCTCCTGTTCATTTTTATTACTTGCATTTATTTTATTTGGTATACTAATCACTGTTTGCAGAATCAAGATAGTCAAATAAGAGCAAAGTTAGACGACTGAGAAGGACTTTTACAATTCACCCCCTTCTTTTACTCTCAATATATTGGCTCGATGAAATTTAAATGTGGATCCAATTTTTTTTTTATGTCAGGTATGGACAGAATCGAAAAAATACTTTTGCCGTGTGTTCATTCTTAAGCTCTTTATGGTGCAGATTACTTGCTTGGCTACAAAAGTTGCTTTTAACTCCTCGAACTTGAGAGCAGTTCCTGCAATATGTTGTGGTAATGGCCAAAGGAAGAAGTGTTCAGGCTCAAAAGATGAGAATGGTATATGCATTATTCATCTATGCCATCTGGAATGAAAGGAATGTCTGGGTATTTGAGAAGAAGACGAGGGACAATAATAGTAATGCAAGGAAAATTGTCTGCATTTGCAACAATCGATCTACTAGCAACATTAGGCTTCTACTTCGACGTTTATTTTTTTATTCTAGCCATTTTTGTTGGATAACTTAGTTTTCTATGCTTTAGCTAATCTTGCAATGTATAGTAGGATCAGAAGGAAACCCTTACTAGAAGGTGGGCTTTCTAATCCTAGAGGGAGAATATTTGGAGTTGCCTACAAGATTTTCTATTGGCTGATGAAATGTACAAAGACTATCAATTATACCATTATAATTAGTGGTGATACCAATAAACATTTCAATGCATCTAGGGGACTAAAGCATGGTGATCCTGTGTCGTGCTTTCTTTTTTCTATTGTAATGGAGTATCTAAGTAGATCTTTAACTGAATTGAAGGAGGAAATAAGAATTCAAATAACATCCAAGATGCTCTGTACTGAACGTGACTCATTTGGGCTTTTCAGTCAACTTACTCCTTTTTGCCAAAGGTGATCCAGCATCAACAAAAGAATTTTCAGGCAAAGTTTCTTAAAATAATTTCATCTTCTGGAATGCATGCTAATTTAACAAAAAGTCCAGTCTACTTTGGTGGAGTAGCGACAGGTTCTCAAAAAATTATTCTTCAACACTTAGGCTATGTTAAGGGTGAGTTACCTTTTAGATATCTTGGGGTTCCACTAGCCTCAAGAAATCTAAAGTGGCAGCCTCTAATAAAAAATATTATTGCTAGAATATCTTTATGAACTCCCAAAAATTTTCTTGTGCATGCAGAATATAGTTGGTATAGATAGTTCTTTTTGGTATCTAATCCTATTGGTCTCAATTGTTTGTTCTTCCTGCAAGGTTATAAAGATAATTGATTTTTTTGTAGGAGCTATATATGGTGTAGTACAAATGTGGTTGGAAAAAAGACATTGCTTGTCTGGGACAAAGTATATTGTCCAAAGGTTGTTAAGGTCTGGATCTTATAATATTATCATTTGGAACAAAGATACTTTGGATAAAACCTACTAGGACCAAAAAACTTGGCAAGTTATTGATCGAATAAAATCATTCTTACTACATAAAGGGACAACCGATAGGTGAAATTGTTATTCCATAGCAGGCAAGTTTGGATGGTAAGAAAAATAATAGGTGCTAGAGGTTATTTGGATAAGATACATGTCATTAACACACCTAAAGCAAAATGTAATTAGAATATCTATTTGCAACACTTGGAACTTAACTGTCATTTTGTGATTTCAATTCCAGTTCCTTTTCAATCGGATAGTCGTGCTGTGATTCACATCGCTAAAAACCCCGTGTTTCATGAAAGAGAGAAACACTTGGAACTTAAATGTCATTTTGTGCGCCAACAGTAATTCACCAGCCTTATCTCTCTCTCCCACATCATATCTACTTCTTAGTTAGCAGATCTATTCACGAAATCTCTCAATGGACCTTTACATCACAACCTTTTGGGAAAGTTGGGTGTTTTTTCATCCCCTCCAACTTGAGGAGGGGTGTTGGTATTGTTGATGATACAAGTAGATCTCATTGGCAAATTGATCTCTCCGATGATATGAACACGAAGTAAAGACATAACAGTTGAGTTAAGATTAGTGGCTACATTTGGTTATGTATGAAAGTAAAGGTTTACACTTTGTCAAAACACTTGGATTTTAGACGATTTAGGCCTTACTAAACAAATATAATCAAGTTCATAAGGGAATTAGAGACTACATTTGAACTTTTCTCCACCCTGTAAATATTATTCTTTATTCTATGTTATTATCCAAAGGATATTTATCCAGTAGCTATTGGAGTAGTGCCATCTGGCATGGTTAGTTATAGAATAGACTCCATATTTCTTGTATAAAAAGATAGGATCTTGCAAAGCATATGTCACGACCCAAACTGGAGGATCATGCCTAGCACCCGGGCCATACTTGCCGAGCACCAACATACATTTTATCTAACCTTCCTTATTATCTTTAAGGGCCGACGAGATCAATATAAATGGTAGATATGGAACATAAACAATCAACAATGAAAGATAATGGCATGACCATACATAACATGGATGACAAGACTGCCAAGAAACTACATATAAGGTACGAGCTATAACGCTTCCATGAAAGACTATACAAAAAAATTACCAACAAGGCATACCAAACAATACATGAGTCGACACCTGTGTATGAGCCTCTAAAGGAGTATAAGTGCTGCAACATTTCCGGAACAGGGCCCCGACATAACCATAATGTCTATAATAAAAATGCATACCAAGATCACGGCAAGTCCGGAGAATGTATCTCCCCAATAATCGCTTAAATGGGAAGCCTACTATGGTGGGGTGTGTGTGTGTGTCTACCTGTCTATCAGGACCTGCAGCACGACATGGAGCATCCACAAATAAAAAATACGTCAGTACGAATAAAGTACTGAGTATGTAAAGTAGGAAAGCATAAGTAAGAACAGTAATGTAAACATGGATAGAGAATATACAACCTGTAACATCTGGGAAATGCGTGATACATATATATATATATATATATATATATATATATATAAACTTTTAAAACATACGCCTCTGTGGGCACCATCATCATCATATCGTACCCGGCCGTAATAGGCTCGGTAAAACATACCCGGCTATCATAAGGCTCGATAGAATCGTACCTGGCCACGTGGAGCTCGGTAAAACCTAACTGATCAGTGGTTGCAAAATAGGTATCGTACCCGTCCGACTATAGCATGGCTCGGTAGATTACAATATATAAACACACACACACACACACACACACACACACACACACACACACACATATATATATATATATAATGCATGCAGGACTCATTGGAATCATATTCTGAATATCTCGGAGTGACGTAAGATCGATATTCTCCGTACACGTTATTAGGACTAACTCTTCATCAAGAATCTTATAAGAATCAGGAAGTACCAACAACATTGATAACATAAGAATAAGAGAAGTAACCTCAACATCGATTGTTCCATAAGAAGGGAAACAATGTAAGTAATGCTAGCTTTAAGAGTAGAGTATCTTTGGAACCTCGTTCATTGCATTATGTACGATCGGAGTCATGCAAAATAAGGAAAGGGATAGCCTCACATACTTTGTATATATACTGCCCAACCTCAAGCTATGCAAATGTCACGACTTCTTAATCTACAATAATAGAAACGACATTATCGTTATCGTCTAAGCGTCATAACTATTATGTATCGACCACAAAATATTTTGCGATGAAACAGACAGAACCTCCCCTATAGATATGACTTCACACAAGTCAAAACAATCACCAAACAACTCAACACACTACAATCTCTTCATACACAAAACGACCACCGTATTAGTGTCAAATGACCCGCAAATGTTATGACGAATGACCAACCCACCACCCTACATATATATGGTGTTTCTACGATGGTAGTAAAACATGCAGTCCAACAACAACACAAAACAGTCCGCTACAAGTGAATAACTCGAACTCACGGCTTTCGATCATCATCCTGCGAGTTCTTACGAGTATAGAACGAATTACCATGAATTTATAACACAAAAAATGGGTTAAAGAGAGCAGTAAATTTAAATTACTTGTTGGATAACTCAGACCTTATATTGGTGCTTCAAACTCTAGGTTTCACCCCCAATTAGAACTTGAAAGGGAGAGAAAATCAATTAGGGTTTGTGGGTAATTTTTGGGAGGAATTTTGCAGAGATTTAGGTATGGTTATTTGTGATATATAATAAGGGTTATATTGCAGGATACAGTCCTTTAAATGGGCTTTTTGGCCGACCTGAAATTGCCTCTTTTTCGGCTCTCATTTAACCAAGTAGGTGAGACACTTACTTGTCACCTAGCATCCTGTGTAGTCTTGCAACAATGCATATATCTCTCTACTCCGATGTCGTATTGATAAACGTTTTAATGCGTTGCAAATTATACTCATAGATCTTCAATTTGGTGGGTAGATCACCCCATAATTCCAAGGAAATTGGGATAAAAGCTTAGTAACATTTGACCTAAAGTTTAAGTAAAATTATGAACATAAGTTGCGGCAACGTTTATTTCATAACTCGTTTGACTTCAAGATTTATGATACATATATTATATGATTCAAATACCTTAAAACACTAACTCTTGAGAATATTAAGCACCCCTATGTTTATCCGAAAATACGGGTTACAACATCCTTGATTTGTTTAACTTCTAATACTTGTTAATCACCCTTATACACTCTTGTATCATTTAAGACCAATAGGATTAACTTCTTATCATCTCAAAAATAATCTCTTCTTAGATTTACACGACTAACTCATGGAATGAACCAACTTACGTGAATATGGGTTGTAACACCCTCCTTCCCTTAGGAACATTCGACCTCGAATGTAAGGGTTTATGGGGAGCCTAACTCATCGTGGATTCCAACAGAAATTTCCGGCCTAGTTTCCCCTATTAAATGGATACTAGCCAAACTTGCAAGCTTTTAAACCCAACGTATAGTCTCACAAGTCTATACCAAGCATTATGGATATGTACATTATTTGTATATCACCATTTTGTATTAAGGAAGAGTATTCTCAAGCTACTACTTACATCATAGAGCCCTTTCACCTTCTAATGCGTCCTACGTCCCCCCGACATCCTCGTTATCTTGAATCTGGAACCAGTAAGGGTATTTAGACTTCATCTCCTCTTCTGCTTCCCATGTCATTTCTTGCATGTCTTGTTCCTCCACAATACTTTGACGGAAGCTACATCCTTTGTTCTCAGCTTGCGAACTTGTCTATCTAATATAGCCACTGACACTTCTTCATATGATAGATCCTCTGTAACTTGTACATCTTTGATAGGGACGGCCCGAGAAGGTCTCCAATACATTTCCTCAACATAGATACATGGAATGCCGGGTGGACAAATTCCAATTCGGATGGCAATTCTAACTCATAAGAAACCTGTCCAATTCGTCGAAGAATTTTGTACGGACCGATATACCGTGGACTCAGCTTACCCTTCTTCCCAAAATGCATAATACCCTTCATCGGTGAGATCCTCAGAAAAACCCAATCAACAACCTCAAACTCCAGATCACGACGTAGGACATCAGAATAAGACTTTTGCCTGCTTTGCGCCGTCCTCAGCTGCTCTTGTATCAGTTTCACCTTCTCAATGGCTTGGTGAATCAAATCTGGCCCATATAGTTCTGTTTCACCGACTTTGAACCATCCAAGTGGTGATCTACATCTCCTCCCATATAGTGCCTCGTACGGGGCCATTTTAATACTAGAATGGTAGCTATTATTGTAGGCAAATTCTATGAGTGGAAGATGGTCATCCCAATTCCCCTTGAAATCTAGAACACATGCTCGTAGAATATCTTCAAATGTATGAATGGTACGTTTAGCATGTCTGTCTGTCTGTGGATGGAATGCAGTGCTGAGATTCATTTGTGTGCATAAATCTTTCTGAAAAGACCTCCAGAAGTTAGCCGTAAATTGTGCTCCTCCGTTTGAAATAATAGATATCGGCACGCCATGAAGCTTAACAATCTCGTTGATATACAACTTCGCATAATCTTCAGCTGTGTAAGTTTTCTTAACTGGCAAAAAATGGGCACATTTTGTAAGTCCATCAACTATCACCCATATGGAGTCAAACTTATGATAAGAGCGAGGTAATCCAATAATGAAGTCCATATTAATCACCTCCCATTTAAAGGACGGAATCCCTATATTCTTAAGCAATCCACTGGGTTTCTGATGTTAGATTCTTACTTGTTGACAATTAGGACACCGAGCTACAAATTCTGCAATAGACTTCTTCATGTTATCCCACCAATACTTCTCCTTAACATCATGATACATCTTTATTGATCCGGGATTGATGAATCTCAATCATAATCTTCTCTCTCAACCCTGCCACATTAGACACACATAATCGACCCAGGTATCTCAGTGCCCCATCTACTCCAATCTCAAAAGCCGTAATTTTACGTTGCTGAATGCTCTCTCTCAATCGTACTAAGGTAGGATCTTCATATTTCCGTTCTTTTACCTTGACTACCAAAGATGATTCTGTTGTATTCTGTACAGTAACACCTTTGTCATTAGAGTCTAACAATCTGATTCTCATATTGCCTAGCTGATGAAGCTCTTTAGTCAACCCCTGTCTACCTGCCTCAATGTGTACTAAGCTTCCCATTGACTTACGACTGAGAGAGTCTGCCACAACATTGGCTTTACCAGGATGGTGCAATATCTCGACATCGTAATCTTTCAGTAATTCAAGCCACCTACGCTGCCTCAAATTCAACTCCTTCTGCTTGAAGATGTATTATAAACTCTTGTGATCTATGTAGATGTCAACATGGATGCCGTATAAGTAGTGCTGCCATGTCTTCAAAGCATATATTACTGCATCCAATTCCAAATCATGGGTCGAGCAATTCCTTTCATGCTTCTTCAATTTTCTTGATGCATAACCAGTCACCTTCCCATGTTGCATCAACACACACCCCAAACCTATACCTGAGGCATCACAATATACCACATAAACTTCTGTTCCTTTTGAGAGAGTGAGCACTGGCGCAGATGTCAATCGATTCTTTAACTCCTGAAAACATCGTTCACAAGCGTCAAACCACTGGAACTTAGTAGCTTTCTGTGTTAAATTAGTTAATGGTGCTGATATAGAGGAAAACCCTTCTACAAATCGCTTATAATATCCTGCTAGCCCCAGGAAGTTGCGGACTTCTGATGGTGTTGTAGGTCTCAGCCAATTCTTTACTGCATCGATCTTTTGAGTGTCGACACTAATACCCTCGTCAAATATCACATGGCCAATGAATGTTACTGAGTTCAGAAAGAATTCACATTTGGAGAGCTTAACATATAACTTATGATCCTGAAGCATCTGTAATACTATCCACAGGTGGCCCGCATGTTCCGCCCTAGAAAGAGAATACACCAAAATGTCATCAATGAAAACGATCACGAACACATTAAGATAGGTCCTGAATACAATATTCATGAGATCCATAAAATCTGTCGGGGCATTTGTTAGCCCGAACGACATCACCAAGAACTCAAAGTTCCCATATCTTGTCTGGAAGGCCGTATTTGGAATATCCTTCTCCTTAACCCTCACCTCATGATACCTTGAACATAAGTCAATCTTGGAGAAATACTTGGTACCCTGGGGTTGGTCAAACAGGTCGTCAATCCTTGGAAGTGGATACTTGTTCTTTATAGTAAACTTATTCAACTGTCGATAATCGATACACATCCTTAACGACCCGTCTTTCTTCTGCATGAACAGAACTGGCACACCCTAAGGTGAAGTGCTAGGCCTAATGAAGCCCTTATCCAGCAAGTCCTTCAACTGTGCCTTCAACTCTTGCAACTCTACCGGGGCCATCCTGTATGGAGGAATAGATATGGGTTGAGTGTCAGGCAACACATCAAAGCTAAACTCAGTTTCCCTTTCAGGAGGAAGGCCTGGGAGTTCATCTGGGAAAACATCTGGAAATTGATTGACCACAGGGATTGATTGTAGAGTAGGCGGCTTCGCCTCCGCATCCCTAATGTGAACGAGATGATAAATGCAACCTTTTGAGATCATCTTCCCTGCGTTAAGATAGTAAATAAACCTACCTTTCAGTGTAGCAATGTTCCCCTTCCATTCGATGACGGGTTCATCAGAAAATTGAAACCTAACCATCGCTGTACGACAATCAACATTTTCATAGCATGAGGCCAACCAGTCCATTCTTATTATCACATCGAAATCAAACATTTATAATTCAAATAAATTCGCCGAGGTTTGACGACTACAAATCATCATTGTGCAACCTCTATATACCCTTCTATCAATCACATAATCTTCTATTGGAGTAGATACCGCAAGTGATTTACTTATCAATTGAGGTTCAACGCCAAACTTATTAGCCACAAAGGGTGTAACATATGATAATGTAGATCCCGGATCAAACATCGTAAGAAGACACAGACAATATACTTGTAACAACATCCTGAGACGACTCGAGATCCTGTCGACCTACTAGAACATAGGTTCAATTTTGAGCACCACTCAAACTCGGCACTGCACCTCTACATCTACCACAACCTGTCGACTGCTGAAAACCCTCTACTGGAAGTCGAACTGATGAGGAAGAACCAGAAACAAATCCAGTTGGCTGAGCCATACCACCACCTTCTCTGTTAGGACTATCCCGCATCATATGGCTAGGTTGTCCGCAAGAATAGCATGTATCAGAACCTCGACGGCATAGTCCAAAGTGGGCCTTTCCGCATTGATCATAACGGGTGTTGGGGGTCTCGTCTGACTAGTATCCCTATGATATTGCGAGCATGACGCCCGCGAACTTTGACCTTGACCAGAATAGGCAAATCGATCATATTGAGGCCTCTAAAACTGTGGAGGAGCACTAGCTACATGTGGCGCGAACTCCTCGAAGACTGGGGCCTGACACTGCCTATGAAGTCATGATAATAACCTACAAATCTCGCCCTCTTATGCTGGCCCCTATCCTGCTCCCTATCTACCCTTTGTTGGCGCTTACGATCCTCTAGGGCCTGGGCATAAGCCCGACTATGGGAAATATCCACGCACTCCACCAAAGAGGCTGTTGTGCATTCATTTACCAGATATGGCCCCAAGCCGTTCACAAACAGATGCACACTCATCTCGGCCACCATATGGGGAGCATACCTTGCTAAAGAATCAAGTTTCATACTATACTCTGGCACACTCATATTACCCTGTCTAAGGTTCAAGAACTTATTATCTCTAGCTCGTCGTATCTCAACTGGCAAATAGTGACGAAGAAAGGCCTCAGAAAATTCCTTCCACACAGTAGAAGGGGTGCTAAGAACCCTGGATCTTTTCCAACTATCATACCAGAAAACCGCTAAATCCCGTAACCGATAAGAAGCCAACTCTACTGCCTTTGTATCAGTAGCATGCATAACCCGCAATGTATGATGTACCTAGTCAATAGAAGTCTATGAGTCCTCCTAGGGGTCTGATTCGGTAAACACTGGAGGGTCTAGATTAATAAAATAACGAACTCTCGTAGTAGTCGGTTTATCAACAACACCGGTATTCTGCCTCTGAGCCCGAGCAGCTACCAAGCTAGTCAACAACTGCACCACACTCTGCATATCCTAGTCTGTAGTGCCAGACGGAGGAACTGGTGGTGCTGGGTGACTCCTAATATCCTCTGGAGGAGACGGAGTAGATGAGGTATGAGACGACATCTCACTCTGAGCCTCACTTTGTCCTGCTCTGGCTTGAGGCACCTGACTGGTACCCTCTCCCGCAGCTGTATCAAGTCATCTACTAATCGCTTGCTTCATAGTCGAAGGCATCACTGGAAGAAAACAAGGTTAATATTAGATACGAACACTAAAGACTCAACTCTACGCACGACCTAGATTCAGGAAGAAGGTAACAAACCTAGATGTTATGTAGTCTCCTGATTATAAATGTGGCGCACTACACATCCATAATCAAGACTCTACTAGACACGGCTCATAGACAACCCCTAGGACAGACTTGCTCTGATACCATGTTTGTCACGACCCAAACTGGAGGATCATGACTAGCACCCGGGCCATACTTGACGAGCACCAACGTACATTTTATCTAACCTTCCTTATTATCTTTAAGGGCCGACGAGATCAATATAAATGGTAGATATGGATCACGAGCAAGAAACAATGAAAGATAATGGCATGAACATATATAACATGGATGACAAGACTGCCAAGAAACTACATATAAGGTACGAGCTACAACGCTGCCATGAAAGACTATACAATAAAAATTAGCCAACAAGGCATACCAAACTATACATGAGTCGACACCTGTCTATGAGCCTCTAAAATAGCATAAATGCTGCAACATTGCCGGAACAGGGCCTCAACATACCCTCAATGTCTATAACAAAAATACATACCAAGATCACGGCAAGTCCGGAGAATGGATCTCGCCAATAATCGTTGAAATGGGAAGCCTACTGTGGTGGGGGAGCTATTTCTACCTGTCTATCAGTAGCTGCAGCACGACATGCAGCGTCCACAAATAAAAAAGACGTCAGTATGAATAAAGTACTGAGTATATAAGGCAGAAAAGCATAAGTAAGAACAATAATGTAAACAGGGATAGAGAATATACAACCGGTAACATCTAGGTACCTCTGAGGGCTACTGACATAAAATGCGTGATACATACGTATATATAAATAAAATTTTAAAACATACGCCTCTATGGGAATCATCATAATCATCATATTGTACCCGGCCATAATAGGCTCGGTAAAACATACCCGGCCATCATAAGGCTCGGTAGAATCGTACCCGGCCACGTGGAGCTCGGTAAAATCCAACTGATCAGTGGTTGCAATTTCGGTGTCATACCCGGCCGACTATAGTGCAACTCGGTAGAGTAATATATATATATATGCATAATGCATGCAGGACTCATTGGAATCATATTCTGAATCTTTCGGAGTGAAGTAAGATCGATATTCTCCGTACATGTTATTAGGAATAACTCTTCATCAAGAATGTTATAAGAATCAGGAAGTACCAACAACATTGATAACATTAGAATAAGAGAAGTAACCTCAACGTCAATTGTTCCATAAGAAAGAAAACAATGTAAGTTCTGCTAGCTTCTAAGAGTAGATTATCTTTGGAAGCTCGTTCACTGCATTATGGACAATCAGAGTCGTGAAAAATAAGGAAAGGGATAGACTCACATACCTTGTATATATAATGCCCAACCTCAAACTATGCAAATATCACGACTCCTTAATCTACAATAAGAGAAACAACAATATTATTATCGTTTAAACGTCGTAACTATTATGTATCGACCACAACATATATTTACGATGAAACGGATAGCAACTCCTCTATATATATGACTTAACACAAGTCAAAACAATCACCAAACATCCCAACACACCGCAATCTCTTCATACACAAAACGACCACCGTAGTAGTGTCAAACGACCCAGAAATGTTACGAGGAACGACCAGCCCAACACCCTACATCTATATGGTGTTTCTCCAAATCCATCTTCCTCCAAAACTCCACAAAACAACAGTAAAACATGCAGCCCAGCAGCAACAAAAAACAGTCGACAAATCAGTCTGCTACAAGTGAATAACTCAAACTCACAGCTTCCGATCACCGTCTCGTGAGTTCTTACCAGTATAGAACTAATTACCATGAATTTACAGCATAAAAAATGGACAAAAGAGATCAGTAAACTTAACTTACTTCTTGGATAAATCAACCCTTATCTTGGTTCTTCAAACTCTAGGTTTTACCCCAAATTAGAACTTGAAAGGGAGAGAAAATCAATTAGGGTTTGTGAGTAATTTTTGGAAGGAAGTTTGCAGGGGTTTAGATCTGATTATTTGTGATATATAATGAGGGTTATATTTCAGGATATAAGACTTTAAATGGTCTCCTTGGATGACCCAAAATTTCCTCTTTTTGGGCTCTCATTTAACCAAGTAGGTGACACACTTACTTGTCACCTAGCAGCCTGTGCAGTCTAGCAATAATGCATATATCTATCTACTCCGATATAGTATTGATAAACGGTTTTAATGATTTAGAAACTAGACTCATAGATGTTCAATTTGATGGGTATATCACCCCGTAATTCCAAGGAAATTGGTAGAAAAGCTTAGTAATATTTGACCTAAAGTTTGAGTAAAATTATGAACATAAGTTGCTACAACCTTTGTCGACTTTGTTTCATAAATCGTTTGAATTCAAGACTTATAATACGGATATTATATGATTTAAATAACTTAAAACACGACCTATTGAGAATATTAAGCCCCCCTATGTTTATATGAAAATACGATTTAGAACATCCTTGATTCGTTTAACTTCTAATACTTGTTAATAACCCTTATACACTTTTGTATCATTTAAGACCAATAGGATTAACTTCTTATCATCTCAAAGATAATCTCTTCTCAGATTTACATCGACTAACTTATGGCATGAACCAACGTACGTGAATATGGGTTGTAACTATTAACCATGCAGTTTAATTATAGTATTGTGTGTTATTTTTTATGAAATAATTATTTATTTAATTAAATAAAGTATTATTTTAAATAGATCATTATTTAAATGTGTGTCCTTTAGTTATATAGTTGAAAATTTAGTGTATGGAGTCTTTGCTCATGCACAAAAGATTAAATTGTCGGTTCTCATAATTAATAAATTATGTTCACAATCGAACATATTGCTGGGCAAAATATCTTGATAATTGTAGCACAAGATTAAAGTTTAATTTATCTAGATTATGGGAGTGATTTTACTCCAACTTCTTGTGATAGTATTCTTAGCGTATATTAAGCGGACCAAGTAGAGAAAGATATTTTTGTACTGAATATATATAAAATATTTTTAGTGATTCATTAAATGAGATTATACTCCTAATCTTGATATAGTTATTATGATTAATGTGATTTGTTTATTATTTTGATTTATCAAAAGAAACTCTATTCAAAGTTAGTGTATGCCTAATAGATTGGACAATAACAAATAGCATTTGTGAAATAATAATTAGTTGATGGAATCTGTGACTCAGTTTTGAGTTTGATGATACCCCTTTATGTAAGCTAATAATTTTTCATGTGAAAATTCGGTTGGTGGATTTTGTATCCGTCATATGAAATGGTTTAAACGGAATTTTAAAGGATTTAATTAGTTGATTAAATTAAATTATCAGTGATTTAGTTTAAGTAAATGGTATTTGGTAATCTTAACACGGGGAATTAAAAATAAGTGTTAATGAATTTCGAAATTCATATTGAGGAGTTCAATTGCATTTTTAGTGGAATAAACTGCGATTAATTATAGTAGGATTTATATCATTAAACTTTCGAATTAATACTATAATTGGTAGCCTCTTATTGTTTATGTGATCCATGCTATACCTAGTAAAAACCTGGACAAACTTGGGTAGAAAGTGACTTGGGAGAAAAGTCATCCTTTTGAGTTAGAGTAGGATTCTACTTGCACAAGCAAAATCCTACACGTTTTTAGGCCGCTTTTGCCTTAATTTAGGGTCTACATAAGAAAGACGTTTTTCACCTAATAACTTACACTTAATAGTTTTATTGTTTTGCCCACTCAAACAATTTCGTCCAACGTCTTACAAGGAGCATAGCAGAAGACTGCAGCCCTGGATTCTCACTTTGGATGACCTGTGCAACGTTTTTGAGAGGTTAGTGCTTCTAATCTCCGTAATTATATCATTGTCTAGTTTACATGTTTGTGTTACGTAGTTGTATGCTTGCTTCCGCTGCGCATCAGATACCGTTACATCTAACTAGATAATGAAATACAACATGAATAGAGTAACATTAAAACGTGCTGTTAAATTATACTTGTTTGGTGATTATTCTATGAAAATAGTGATGTTTTTTTAATAAAAACATGAAAGTTTTAAGTAGTATTTTAGTTCTGAAATCATGAACTAAAATACATATGTATGAACAATGGTGTTCCATTTCATGAAATCAATACCATTTTCCCCATGTTTATTGCATTTTTTCCATGATAACAATGGTGGTTTTATAAAAACATGACTGTTTTAAGTAGTATTTTAGTTCTAAAATCATGAATTAAAATACATAAGTATGAATAATGGCGGTCTATTTCATGAAAACAATGTTGTTTTCCCACGTTTGTTGCATTTTTCCATGAAAATAGTGGTGGTTTTATAAAAACATGACTGTTTTAATAATATATTGAGTTCTGAAATCATGGATTAACATATATAAGTATGATATGTGCTATGAACGGGTCAAGAAAAATAGAACCCTAAAAAATGCCAAAAACAGATTTTGCAAATAGGTCATAAATTTGGAATTCGAAAATTCTGTCGAACTTAGATTGACCTCAAATTTGGTAGGTTCATCGAAAATGACTCAGTGAGCAACACATCAATTTTTCATATGAGGTACGTCGTTTTTCAGGCATTTGGGGTCGTTTAGATGGGTTTTTGGTCATTTTTCTATTTTCTGAATTTTTTTTAATAAAAAAATTAAGATAAAAGTGGTGGTAGGGTTCAATACCCATGGTTTCCAATCATGTTTTATAGTAATGTAATGAATTTATTATTTGACATAGGTCTTCTTCCACATCGGACAAATTCATTATAGATGATTATTGTAGTTTTGCCTCTAGTTATTTGATAACTTGTATTAACTCTCCAAATGAGTTACATGTTGATTTAATGAAACTAGAGTTTATAAAAGTGATATTTACCTATCTTAAATTGACATTTTACTCTCCATCTGAGTTGGTCCTATTTTAATTTATGGGGTAAATATCTTACATAACTTATATATTTTGTATGAATAGTTAAGTTTCCCTAACGAATCTAACTGTTCAATGAGCATGGTTATATGTGTAATGTTCTATTTAAATTTTATTATTCTTATTACATAACTAATGATCTATTTAATGTGAATATCTCTCAGATTAACCATGTCTTCATTCAACCCACTTACCTCATCTTTGAGCCAAAACAAGTTAGAAGGACCGAATTATGTTGACTGGAAAAGGAATCTTGATATTGTCCTAACTGCTGAAGCTTACAAATTCATAATCATCGAGGAGTGCCCAGAAAAACTTGATGAAGATGCTACTGATGATCAGGTTAAGGCCTATGAAAAATGGGTTAAGGCTGACGAGATGGCGCGATGTTAGATTTTTGCCTCTATGGCGAATGTGTTCCAACATCAGCATCAGTCTATAAGGTCTGCTTATGACATGCTGGAAAATCTCAAAGAGATGTTTGGTGAGAAAAATCGTGTGGCTAAGCATATAAACATGCAAGCCCTTTTGAATACCAAGATGGTTGAAGGATCATCACTTAGGGATCATGTTTTCAAGATGGTGAGTTTTCTGAATGAACTGGAGGTCCTTAGAGTTGTGATTGATAAGGAATCTCAAGTTCAGATGGTCCTACAGACTCTGCCTGATAGTTTTCAACAATTTCTCTTGAACTATAATATGAACAAAATGAATTTTTCACTAGCGAAATTATTGAATGAGCTGCAAGCGGCAAAATCTATTACCACCAACAAGCTCCAGTTGTAGCATTGAATGTTGAGAAAGATTCAGTTTCTAAGTCGAAAAGCGGTAAGAAAAAATAAGAAGGATTATAAGGTTTTGGTACCTGGAGGTGCGGCTGCTGGTGTGAAAAGCCCAAAGGAAAGTTCTATCAATGCAAGCAACCTAGGAATCACCAAAAGCAAATGCCCTGCCTTTTTGGAAAAGTTGAATAAGCAAGGTAATTTGAATTTAAATGTTGTTGAAACTTGTTTAGCGTCTGTATCTACCATGTTTTTGTGTTAGATTTAGGAGCCACTAATAATATTTTCACTACTTTGCAGGGGTTTTAGAAAATGTGGTGGCTAAGTGAGAATGCATTTTGTGTTTTTCAAGCTAATGGCGAGTCAACACCAACTTTAGCATTAAGAGATATTATGTGATGATCCGATAGGTCGTCTTATGTTTTAAAACCTAATTCAGTTATATGAAGCCTTATATATCTTGATTTACCCTTCTTTGATTTGCGTGCGCAATCCGGGCGTCTTTCCGAAGAGATTTTATGTTAAAAACTGAAAAAAAATAAAATTTTGCCTTAAAATCTACTTGGGTTGACTTCAGTCAACATTTTGAACAAACAGACTTGGTTTTGTATTTTGATGGTCCCGCTGGGTCCGTATCATGATTTGGGACTTGGGTGTATGCTCGGAATCAAATTCGGAAGTCCCTAGCTCGAGTTATCACATTTTATATAAATTTAGAAATTTAAGGCTTAATGAATTGGAAATAGTTGACCAGTGTTTGACTTTTGGATATCGGGTCCGTATTTTGGTTCCGGAGCCTAGTATAGATCCAATACTATATTTATCACTTGTCTGCCAAATTTGGTGAGATATGGAGTTGGTTTGACGTGATTCGAACGTCTGGTTGTGAAAATAGAAGTTTCAAAGTTTTCTTGAAAATTTCATTTTATTTGGTGTTCAATTAGTAGTTTTGGTGTTATTTTGGCGATTTAATCACGCAAGCAAGTTCGTATGATATTTTTAGACTTGTGTGCATGGTTGGTTTAGAGCCCCGAGGGCTCGGGTGAGTTTCAGATTGGCTATGGAGTGAATTTGGACTTAGAACTCAGCTGGTGTCTGCAACTTCTGGTAACCGTTCTCTGATATTTGAAGTCGCATTTGCGAGATCAGTGTTCGCATTTGCAAGCCATTTATTCGCATTTGAGAAGAGTATCTGGGTCAACATAAGTTCGCATTAGCGATCATGAGGTCGCATTTGCGGGAAGGACAGAGTTCGCATTTGCGAACAATGCTTCGCTTTTGCGAACAATGCTTCGCATTTGCGATGGGAACTGGGGAGGGGGATTCTTCACATTTGCAATCATTGGGTTGCATTTGCGAAGAAAACAGAGGTGTGATGGTTTTCGTACTTGCGATTGACTCTTCGCATTTGCGGGGTTCACAACGCAAATGCGACATCTGCAATTGATCAAATATGACTTAGATGGGATTTTGGTTCATTCTTCAAATTTTCATAACGGCGAACCCCAGAGGCGATTTTTCCAAGACTCTTTCTTCCCTAAATCATTGATAAGTGATTCTAACCTATTTCCTTTCAACTACATTCTACACTTCTTGTGCAGATTTTGGTGCCAACCCGAGCTGATCGTGAGGTTAGCAGCTGGACTCATTCGACATGAGACCCAATGTAGATCTGTCGGCGTCCTCAGACCCTGGAATCTCTTCCAGTCACTTTACTTTACTGTTTCTTTTCTTTCAGAACAGCGTAATTCTTTTCAGACTCTGTTTGTAGTAAATCGTAGTAGCTCGTAAGTTGTGACTCCAGATCCTAAATGTAGTAGATATTATGACATTTATATTATTTCGCACTCGTTTTATTTCGTTTAAGCTTAGTTGACCTTATTTACTCAAATGTACAAAAATTGACTTAATGATTCTCTAACGTTGGCTTGCCTAGCAAGTGAAATTTTAGGCGCCATCACGGTCCCGGCAGTGGGAATTCCGAGTCATGACAAGTTGGTATCAGTGCATTAGGTTGCCTAGGTCTCACAATTCACGAGCGAGCTTAGTAGAGTCTAGAGGATCGGTATAGAGACGTCTGTACTTATATTCCAGAGGTTATGAAGTTTAGGAAAAAATTTCACTTCTATTCTTATCTGTTGTGCGATTTTTTTCTCTCAATTCTAATTGAACCCTTCTACTCTTATTCTCTCGGAGATGGCGAGAACACGTACCGTATCTTCAGCTGAGCAGCAGCCAGAGCCTCCAGTGGAAGCTCCTATGAGGGAAAGAGGTCGTGGCCGAGGCCGTTCCAGAGTCCGAGGCAGGGACAAGGTTCAACCTAGAGCCCGAGTAGCAGCCCCAACAGTGGAGCCTCAGATAGAGTTTGACGAGGAAGTTCTAGCCTAGACTGTTCCGGTAGGCCCAACTCAGGTTCTGGAGGGGTTCATTGCCACCCCAGTGCACCAGACCTCTCTCAGGCTGGAGGAGGAGCACAAACTCTTGCTACTCATACTCCGGAGCAGATGGCTCCCAGTATCAGACTCTAGTAGCTTATCCAGTCGGAGTAGTTCGGCCGGTTGTTGCAACATAGGCCAGTGATGGGTCATCTATATCTTCTAAGGCTTTATGGATATTGGACAGGTTTACCAATCTCTTTCCAGTTCACTTCAATGTTGCATCTTCAGAGGATCCCCAGGAGGATCTTGAAAGTTTTCATGAGGTGCTACAGAACATGGGTATAGTGGAGACTAATGGGGTCGATTTTTCTGCATTTCAGATGATTGGTTCCGCCAAGAAATGGTGAAGATATTATTTGTTGACCAGACCAGCTGGGTCGCCTGCTCTTACTTGGGAACAGTTATCTCAGCTCTTCCTAGAGAAGTTCCTCCCTATCACATTGAGAGAGGAGCATCATTTTTAGTTCGAGCATCTCCAACAGAGCAGTATGACTGTTACTTAGTATGAGACCCGTTTTATGGATTTGGCCCGTCATGCTCTTATCTACTTCCTTCCAAGAGAGAGGGAGGGTGAGGAGGTTTATTGAGGGACTTGCTCAGACTATCAGATTGCAGATGGCTAAGGAGACTAGGAGTGAGATTTCTTTTTAGGCGGCTGCCAATGTCGCCAGGCGAGTCGAGATGGTTCTTGCACAGGGAGGTCATGGGTCTAACAAGAGGCCTCGCCATTCCAGTGGGTTCATCGGTGCCTCATCTACAGGCAGGGGTCTTTTGGTAGAGGCCATCCTCCCAGGCCGTTTCATTCAGCGCTTCAGGCATCCCACAGTACTTCAGGGAGTCATAGTCCTTATATGCCTCATTCGGGATAGCCAGTCTACAGTGCACCACCAACTCCTATTAGTGAACCTCCTATTCAGAGTTATTACTGTGGTCATCCGGCCAGTTCGGGTCATCTCAATTTTCGCAGCCACAGTACCAGGATGGATGTTTCGAGTGTGGTTGTTATGGGTATATCAGGAGGACCTGTCTGAGATTATTGGGCGTCACGCCATAACTTCCGGGTTCTCGTGCCATGGTCCTGGCAGCAATTGCTGCATCGCTTGCTCAGCCATCCATAGGCAGGGGTCAGGCATCTAGAGGTAGAGGTCAGACTGTTAGAGGTGGAGGTCAGTCGTTAAAGGTGGAAGCCAGCCAACTAGAGGCCGTCCTAGGGACGTAGTTTAGGGTGGTATGGACCAGACCCAATGTTATGCTTTTCCAGCCAGGCCTGAGGCTGAGTCATCTGACGATTTTATCACATGTACTATTTCAGTTTGCAATAGAGATGCTTCAGTTCTATTTGATCCGGGTTCGACTTACTCCTATGTGTCATCCTATTTTGCTTCATATTTGGTTGTGCCTCGTGATTCTTTAAGTGCTCTTGTGTATGTGCCCACACCTGTAGGGGATGCTATTATTATAGACCGTGTTTATCGTTCATGTGTAGTCACCATTGAGAGTCTTGAGACTAGTGTAGATCTTCTACTTCTCGATATGGTTGATTTTGATGTTATCTTGGGTATGGATTGGTTATCACCTTATCATGCTATATTGGACTGTCACACTAAGACGGTGACCTTAGCCTTGCCGGGGTTTCCTCGATTAGAGTGGAGGGGACTCCTGGCCATTCTACCAGCAGGGTTATCTCTTATATGAAGGCTCGGCGTATGGCCGAGAAGGGGTGTCTAGCTTATTTGGCTTATGTTCGCGATTCTAGTGCGGAGGTTCCTTCCATAGATTCAGTACCAGTTGTTCGTGAGTTTCCATAGGTGTTTCCTGCAGAATTGCCGGGGATGTCACCTGACATAGATATTGATTTGGCTCCGGGCACTTAGCCCATTTCCATTCGGCCATACTGTATGGCCCTGCCAGAGTTGAAAGAATTGAAGGAACGATTGCATGATTTTCTTGATAAAGGCTTCATTAGACCTAATGTCTTGCCCTGGGTGCACATGTGTTGTTCGTGAAGAAGAAGGATGGATCGATGAGGATGTTCATAGATTATGAACTTTTGAACAAAGTCACCATCAAGAACAAGTATCTATTTTCGAGGATTGATGACTTATTTTATCAGCTTCAGGGTGCCAAGGTGTTTTCGAAGATTGATTTGAGATATGGCTACCATCAGTTGAGGATTAGGGCATCTGATGTCCCTAAGACAACTTTTCGGACTCAGTACGAGCATTATGAGTTTCTAATGATGTCCTTTGGGTTGACAAATGCCCCAAAAACATTCATGGATTTGATGAACCGAGTGTTCAAGCCTTATTTGGAATCCTTTGTGATTGTGTTTGTTGGCGATATCTTGATATACTCCCGCAGTCGAGAGGAGCATGAGCAACATCTTAGGATTGTACTTCAGACTCTGAGCCAGCCAATTATATGCAAAGTTTTCAAAGCGCGAGTTTTGGTTAGATTTAGTTGCTTTCTTGGGGCACGTTGTATCAGTAGAGGGCCTTCATGTAGATCCTAAGAAGATTGAGGCAGTTCAGAACTGGCCTAGACTCACTTCAGCCACAGAGAGTTTCTTGGGTTTGGCGGGCTAGAACCGTCCATTTGTGGAGGGGCTTTCATCTATAACAGCCCCGTTGACCAGGTTGACACAGAAGGGTGCCCCGTGCAGATTGTCAGACAAGTGTGAGGCGAGCTTTTAGAAGCTCAAGACTGCTTTGACTACAGCGCCAGTGTAGGTATTGCCCACAAGTTCAAGATCTTATACGGTATATTGTGATGCATCCCGTGTTGGGCTCGATGCGGTATTGATGCAGGAGGGCAGGGTGATTAATATGTGTCGTGGTAGTTGAAGGTTCATGAGAAGAATTACCATGTCCATGACTTAGAGTTTGCAGCCATTGTTCGTAGGCTGAAGATTTAGAGGCACTATCTTTACAACATGTCGTGTGAGTTTTCACGGATCATCGGAGCCTTCAGTATTTTTCCAAGAAGAAGGATCTATGATATCACCATCTTGTATCATCTTGGGAAGGCCAATGTGGTGGCCGACACATTGAGTAGAAAGGCAGCGAGTATGGGCAGCCTTGCGTTCATTCCAGTCGGTTAGAGGCCGCTTGCATCAGATGTTTAGACTTTAGCCAACCAGTTTGTGAGGTTGGATATTTCAAAGCCCATCCATGTTCTAGCTTGTATAGTCACTTGGTCTTCATTTTTTGAGCGCATCAGGCATCAACAATATGTCGACCCTCATTTGTTGGTCCTTAGGGACACAGTGCGGCACAATGGTTACAAGCAGGTTACTGTTGGAGATGACGGAGTCTTGGGGATGCTAGGTTGTGTTTGTGTTCCTAATGTGGATGGACTTCGTGAGTTGATTCTTGAGGAGGCCCACAGTTCCCGGCATTCTATTCATCCGAGCGCCTCCAAGATTTATCATGACTTACGACAACATTATTAGTGGAGTAGGATGAAGAGGGATGTAGTTGCTTATGTAGCTCGGTGTCTAAATTGTTGGCTAGTAAAGTATGAGCATCAGAGACCTGGTGGTTTTCTTTAGAAGATAGATATTCTTGAGTGAAAGTGAGAGCGTATCACTATGGATTTCGTTGTTGAACTCCTACGGACTCAGAGGAAGTTCGACGCATTTTGGTTTATTATGGACATGCTGACTAAGTTAGTTCATTCTATTCATGTGGTAGTTACCTATTCTTCTGAGCGTTTGGCAGAGATTTATATCCGCGAGATCGCCCCTCTTCATGGTGGGCCCGTGTCTATCATTTCTGATCGAGGTACGCAGTTCACCTCGAACTTCTAGAGGGCAGTACAACATGAGTTGGGCACGCGGGTTGAGTTGAGCTCAACGTTTCATCCTCAGATGGACGGACAGTCCGAACGCACTATTCAAATATTGGAGGATATGCTCCTCACATGTGTTATGGATTTCGGAGGATCGTGGGATCCGTTCTTTCCCCTTGTAGAGTTCGCCTTCAACAACAGCTACCAATCGAGCATTCATATGGCTCCCTATGAGGCATTTTATAGTAGGCGGTGCCGGTCGCCAGTTGGGTGGTTCGAGTCGGGGGAGGCTCGGTTGTTGGGTACAAATCTAGTACATGATGCCTTGGATAAGGTCAAGATTATTCAGGATCCACTTCGCCCAGCTCAGTCCAGGAAGAGGAGTTATGCTGACCGTAAAGTTCGTGATGTTGCATTCATGGTCAGGAGGGAGTGTTGCTCTGGGTATCACCCATGAAAGGTGTAATGAGGTTCAGAAATAAGGGCAAGTTGAGCCCTAGGTATATCAGGCCCTTTGATATTCCGGAGAGAGTGAGAGAGGTGACTTACAGCCTTGCGTTGCCACCAGGGTTATCATCAGTTCATTCGATATTCCATGTGTCCATGCTCCGGAAGTATCATGGCGATCCGTTCATGTGTTAGATTTCAGCTCTGTCCAGTTGGACAAGGATTTGACTTACGAGGAGGAGCCGGTGGCTATTCTAGCCTGGTAGGTTCTTAGTTAAGGTAGACGAGTTATCCTTCAGTACGAGTGTAGTTCAAAGGTCAGCCCGTCGAGGCAGCTACTTGGGAGTTAGGTAAGTGTTGTGTGAACCTTTGGAGCGAGGTAAGTGTTGTGTCTAACCTTGACTTGAGGGAATTAGGAACCCTCAGACTATTTTCTATGTGAATTTCATGTGAGCAGCGTATATGTGAGGTGACGAGTGCTTATGCGCCGCCGAATTATCTGTTTTCCCTGTTTCCCCGTTCTTCTTAGATTATCTCTTTCCCTTTCTTAATTGTTATATTCTCTAAATATGTTCCCATGCCTAATTGCTACTTGTTAGTCATTGTTTCCTCCTGTTCATGATATTAGTTCTTTCCATAGTTTCATGATCTCATACTATTTGCTCAAGCCGGTTTATCTTTTCCTTCTAGTTGTAAATTCTGGATTTGTCTCGCTGTGTAGTATTACTTATTCGGATTATCATGTTGTACAAAGTTTACTATTTGTTTCAGTTGGTGTTTAGGAATTGTAAAAGGATTTCTGCGATTTAAATTGTGAGTTTTACTGTGCATATTGAGTACTTGATATTGATATGGTGGGATCGGGTTTTACGCTGCAACAGGTGAAATAAGGGTGAATCTATACTGTACGGTGGGAACAGGTTGTATGCCGCAACATGTGTAATATGGGTGGATTATTTGGTGGAATAAGGGTGAACTATGATTATGATATTGTGATATTGTGGGATTGGGTTGCGCGCCGCAACACTTATATATTCATTGTTGTTAATGTTGTTATGAGGAAATAAGGGAGGATTATGTGACGTACGGTGGGATCGGGTTGCGCACCGTAACAAAATATGTGTTTATATTCCTCTGAGTTGTGATAGTCTTACGATATTTCATTTTATACTTAAGGATTGGTATACTCTGAACGTCGTTGACTTATTCCTGAAGTTGTAGCTATCATTTTCAATTGACTGCTTTACTTCTTTCTGCATTTCCTTTTTCGTCTATATTATTTATACTGCATACAAGTTGTAGTGCGAGTGACCCGTATTAGCCTCGGCACTACTTCGTCAAAGTTAGGATCGATAGTTATAGAGTACACGGGGTCGGTTATACTCATACTACACTCTGCACTTCTTGGGCAGATTTTGGTGCCGACCCGAGTTGATCGTGAAGTTAGCAGCTGGACTCATTCGGCAGGAGACCCAAGGTAGATCTGTCGGCGTCCGCAGACCCTGGAGTCTCTTCGTGTCACTTTACTTTACTGTTTCCTTTCTTTCAGAACAATGTATTTCTTTTCATATTCTGTTTGTACTAAATCGTATTAGCTCGTGAGTTGTGACTCTAGATCCTAAATGTAGTAGATATTATGGCATTTATATTATTCCACACTCGTTTTATTTCGTTTAAGCTTATTTGACCTTATTTACTGAACTGTATAAAAATTATCTTAATGATTCTCTGACGTTGGCTTGCTTAGCAAGTGAAATGTTAGGTGCCATCACGATCCCGACGGTGGAAATCTGGGTCGTGACATATTAGAGTTTCGTTTAGTAGTGATAGATTTTTAGTTTTGAAAGATGTACTCTATGTACCTTCTATTAGAAGGAATTTGATTTCGGTTTCGAAAATAATGGATATTGGTTATAATGTTTATTTTGATAATAACTCTGCTATTATTAAGTTTAATAAACATTTTATCTACATTGCTGCTAGAGTACATGACCTTTTTATTCTTGATATATCTCCTCATGTACTACCACCAAAAGAATTAAATAACATTAATCTTCCACATAAAAGAAAACGTATTTCTGAATTGAGCCAAACTTATTTGTGGCACTTACGTCAAGGTCATATAAATCTAAACAGGATTTCGAGGTTGGTTTCAGATGGACCTTTGAGTTCATTGAAAGTGGAGGCACTGCCAACATGTGAATCCTATTTAGAAGGTAAAATGACCAAGAGACATTTTCCCTCAAAAGAAAATAGAGCTAGCGATAAGTTAGAATTAATTCACTCTGATTTGTGTGGCCCTACCAATATACAAGCAAGAGGTGGTTTTGAGTATTTTGTGACTTTCACCGATGATTACTCAAAATATGAATACATATATCTGTTGTACCGTAAGTCTGAATGCTTTGAGAAATTTAAAGAATATAAGACGAAAACGGATAAATGACATGATAAACATATCAAAACATTGCGATCTGATCATGGTGGTGAATACATTTTTGCAGAATTCATTAAGTACTTAGTTTAAGATATACCGATTTGCCTTCTTCTTTTTGGGGATATGCTTTAGAAACAACAAATTACATTCTGAATCTGGTTCCTTCAAAGTCAGTACCTTCAACCCCAACAAAATTGGGAACTAGGCGCAAGCCTAGTTTATGGCGCATTCGGGTCTGGGAATGTCTAGCACATGTGATGAACTGGAAAGCGGATAAATTGGAATCAAGGACAGAAGTGTGCATTTTTATTGGATATCCAAAGGGAACGAAAGGAGTTTTTTTTTTATTTTTCCAAAGAAAAGAAGGTAATTATTACGACAAATGCTCAATTTTTAGAAGATGACTATTTAATGAACCTTATTCCCAAAAGTAAACTAGTTTTACATGAATTAAGCAATGGAGTAACTAATGAATTGTCTCTGGAACATATCCAAGAAGCCAGTATTGACATACCACTACTTTATCATAGTGGGAGAAATGTCAATAGACAGCAGAACGCACAAGAGAAATTACCTGACATCTCACTATCACAAAGTAGTGGGAGTAATGTTGAGCAACCTGAAACTGTTGCGCGGCCTACACTCCTAGGAAGAAGTTAATGATATCCCAACACCTCAAGGCATGGAAGATAACATTGAGGCTTCAGTTCCGGAAAATGATGTTGGGGTTCAACAACAAAATCAAAATGCACCTGTAGTGACTAGTCATAATGGGAGAATTATTAAGAAACCTCCCCGATTTGTGCTCTTGGGAGAATCTTATGATAGAATCCCATAAGAGCCTAGTATAGAACCTATTAATTACGACAAAGCACTACATGATACAGACGCTGATAAATGAGTTGTTGCAAAAGGTGCAAACTTTGGTTGTAGAACCACCTTGTAGAACCACCTACCGGAGTTAAACCCATTGGTTGTAAATGGATCTATAAGAAAAAGAGAGGAGTAGATGGAAAAGTGCAAACTTTTAAAGCTAGGCTTGTTGCGAAAGGGTTTACTCAAAAAGAAGGGATCGATTATGAGGAAACCTTTTTGCCAGTAGCCATGCTTAAATCCGTTAGGATTCTATTATTCATTACTGCTCATTACGATTATGAGATTTGGAAAATGGATATCAAGACAATTTTTTTTAATGGAAGTCTTGATGATTAGATCTATACATCACAACCAGTTGGTTTCATAAAAAAACGACAATGAGCACATGTTGTGTAAATTAAAAAAATTCATTTATGGATTGAAACAAGCTTCTAGAGCATGTAATACTTGTTTTGACGTATCGATTAAACCTTCGATTTTGATCAATGTGAAAACGAGTCTTGTGTCGATTAAAACCTTCGATTTCAAAATTCTGGTGAGCCCTCATTGGTTTGGTGGCCAAAGAGTTTATCTATTTGCTATTGTTCTTTTTTTTTATGAACTCTTAGAGCCGTTCCATTAGTTACTTTTATTAATGTCATGAGTATATTTTCATTGATATTGACTTGTGACTCATATTAGACATTCTTTTCGTGTTTGAAGATGGATTAAGTATTATATGTTGGGAATGATTAGTTGATGAAGATTATGATTTGGTTTGGTAGATATTGGTCGGTTGTATAATTAATTTTCGAGACAGGATAATTTTGGATGGTCCTAAAATTAAGAAGGCTCTGTCTGATTTTATATAATGTATCAATGAGGCTTGCTTGGGCACTAGCTCCTAAGCGCTGGTCATGATTCTAATCTGTATTGTGACATGAAATTTAATAAATTTTTAGAGTTTAATTCCTATATACAGACAATATGACGTAAATTTTAGAGTATATTGGACATGCTAGGCAGCAGTAAGCTTGGCTATATATACATAACCTAAATTATCATGAACATTTCGCTATATCAAATAGATAAAACCTTCAACATATATGAACTCCTGCTACAACTTTCATCACAATATAACCCAAAGCAGGAGCATAATTAACTATCATACTTAATTTGCACTTGGTCAAACGCTGAGATAAACTTTGACCACAGTCAGTGGTGGAGGCAGAATCTACGCGAAAGGGGTTCAAAAAATAAAAAGTTAAAAAAGATTGTAGCTTGTGAGAATTGAACATATGAGCTTATAAAAGTTTTGAACCCCCTTGATCACTAAGCTACACTTTTAGGTGTTGTCAAGGGGATTCAAAACTTAATATATAGAGGTAAAAAATAAATTTTATCTTATATATACAGTGTAATTTTTCGACGAAGGAGGTTTGGGTGAACCCCTTCCACCCCTAAATCCGCCCCTGACCACAGCTCATTCCCATTCACTAACAGATATACATATACCATATCAATATGTTACATGCATGATTTTAAGAGCAGTCTACTATATAGAGTTAGAACTTAATTTTTTCCAGTATCTATATTATCTCCTTTATATAGGAGTAGCACCTCCATCACCATTATTGCTATTGAATTCCTGCCTACTCATATAGTCATATGATGATGGTTATCCATAGTTCTGGTACCTCCTATAGGCTGACCATATGATCACTTCTAATCATGTTTCTCCCCTGCCATTTGAATGACTTTTGGATTCTAATTACAATTGGACAAATAGCCTAGCTTCAGTGAGTTTTTAAGTCTTGATTCGAAAGAGATTACAAGATAATAAGACACCTACTTTTATCAATAGAGTGATTTTAACATATCCTTAGCTGTTATTCATATTAGGTTAGTATCTTTTTTCTTTCTTTTTTTGGGTAAAATAACACTCCCATAATTTTTAGTATTTTATAAGCCTGCGTATACGAAACTCATGGAAATCTACGTATATAACTCAACCTTCAACCTTCAACGAATGCCCCACTCAGTTTTCTTGGATCACGAGGTCCAACGGTTATTATTATATCAACTTTAGAGAATACGTACATAAAATATCTAATTTTACAGAGAAATCACGGATTAACGTGCTCTGTCATATCCCTTATAAATTAGCCCATGCACACGTGGATCTTAATGCAGATTTTTTATAACCAGTGTAAGTATAAGTTTATCAAAATTTGAATATAATACTGTCACAACCCAATTATCTTATAGGCCGTGATGGCGCCCAGCGCCACTGCTAGACAAGTCAACAGTGAACTAACCACAAAATTATATCTTTAATAAATTTCCAAGTAACTAAATTTCATTAACTAAAAGGTTAAGAAACAACAAATTTTAGATAAATAAACGAAAGCAACTGAGTTCAATCATAAACAATAGAATAATCCAAAACCATATGTTTGCTAGTGTGTGCCAAGACCTGGTGTCACAAGTGTAGAGCATTAATAGATTTTACAAAACTCTAGCTACTGTCGGAAATGAAAATAGATAGAAATAAATGCAAAGGAAAGACTCTAGGTGTTGCGCAACGCTCAGGAAGCAACTCACCACTAGGCCTCCGGGTAACAAGGATACGCGCCGGTATGATTGACGGATGCACCTGCCTCGGATCCTGCATGGTTAGTGCAAAAGTGTAGCGCGCGTACATAAATAACATGTACCCAGTAAATATTAAATCTAACCTCGAAGAAGTAGTGACGAGGGATCGACGTCGACACTTACTACGGGCTGCCAATAAAAATAAAGAAGTTCCAAATAAGCATGAATTATGTATATAACTACATCAATTCCATAACAACTAGGAAATAAATAATTCCCTTACACATACTAAATCTCAAATAGCTTTCTGACTGATATTATTTTAACCTCTCAAGCCATGAAATGATATAAAATAAATAATTAAAGTACAAGTATTATTACGCAAGATTATGCCGAGGATGTACGATCCGATCCAGAATAATGTGTACACTGCCGAAGATCGTGCGACACGAACCATAGATGCATCTATCTACTGACGAAGCGTTCGGCCCGCTCGACAAGAAGATAAGGTACTTTATAAGTATTTGACTTAAACGTTTTAACAGGACTATTATATAATGTAATACAATTTTCATTAACGGTCAAGTATTCCGCTAAAAATTCAAGTAAGTGAAGTTCGGTCTTTTACGTTTCCTAACAAGCTCTAATATAATTTAGGCACTTCAATTAACAAATAAGGTGCAAACACTGCAAGTAATTCATGATTTGGGTCCTAAACTACCTGGACATAAGCATAAATAGTAGCTATGAACGGACTCTCGTCACCTCGTGCTTACGTAACCCCCACAATTAGATGCAAATACTAATTTAAATCACCTATGAGAAAAATTCCTCTTATAAGGTTAGACAAGAGACTTACCTCGTCTGAAAGCTCACGTTCAGGCCTCGATTTCCACTCTAAAGCCTCAACTCGGCGTCGAAAAATCCGAAACTAGTCAAATAATTTATAGTTTAATCAATACATGTTCAAAAGTTCATAATTTAACTAGTAGACTAATTACCCAACCAAAATTGGAGGATTCCTAAAATTCACCCCGGGCCCACGTGCCCGGATTCCAGAATATTTCGAAGGAAATCGTTACCCATAACCTTACGAACTCAAATATGTAATTTTCACTTCATTCAATAATCATTTTTGTGGTTAAACCCGATTTTTATCAAAACCTAAGTTTTTCAACTAAACCCACAATTTTCATGTTAAAATCTACCATAACCTATGTATTAAACTTACATTGGGTATGAATTACTTATCTTCAATAACTAGGTTGAAATCTCTCTCTTTAAAGCTCCAAAATCGCCTAAGTGTGCAATAAATGAACTCAAAATAGCCTAAGTCCTATTTCTAAAAGATGTTCTGCTCAGCTGCCCCTCCTACGCGAACGCGAAAAGGACCCCGCGCTCGCGAAAGCAAACAATTCAAGCACAGAAAAATTGGCCATCACGAACATGGCGAGGGCCTCGCGAACAAGGAGGCTTACCACCTTCCCTACGCGAACGCGGAGACCAACGGTGCCACCCCCACCCAGTTCGCCTTACCCTTCGCGAATGCGGACCCCATCATGCGAGAGCGAAGCAAAAATATTCCCCATCCCTATTTATTCATCGCGAACGCGAGGTTCCTTCCGGGTTCGCGAAGAAGGAAATAAGAACTGGAAAATTTGGTTTTTCCAACTTAGCTCCTGGTGGTCCGAAACACACCTGAGCCACTCGGGACCCGTCCAAATGCACCAACAAGTCCATAAACATAATACGAACCTGTTCGAACTCTTGAAACCCGTAAAATAACAACGAAACTAAGAATTTCACTCCAAAACTAAATTGAATCAATTTATGAACTTCAAGTTTCTAATTTGCTTCAAACGCACCAAATCGTACTTAGACTACTCGGAATGACACCAAATTTTTTGTGCAAGTCTTAAATCACCATACAGAACTATTCCCAAGCTCGGAATTCCAAACGGACATCGATAACACCAAAACCTACTCCAAACCAAATTTAAAGAACTTTTAAACCTCCAATAATCCAACTTTCAACATTAAGCGCTGAAGCGCTCCCGGGTCATCCAAAACCTGATCCGAACATACGTCCAAGTCCAAAATAATTATACAAACTTTTTGGAACCGTCAAATCCCGGTTTCGAGGTTGTTTACTCAAAATATTGACCAAGATCAAACTTAGCCTTTTAAAAGCCAAACTAAGGAACCAAGTGTTCCGATTTCAACCCGAACACTTCCAAATCCCGAACTAACGACTCCCTGCAAGTCGATAAGTAGTTAAAGCACATACGAAGAGTCTTATTTAGGGGAACATGGGTCTAAAAAGAGAAACGACACGTTGGGTCATTAAATTCTCCACCACTTAAACAAACTTCATCCTCGAACGTGTCTAGAATCATACCTGGACTGCCGAATAAGTGTGGATATCTGCTCCGCATGTCCTTATCGGCCTCCCAAGTCGCCTCCTCGACAAGTTGGCCCCTCCACTGAAACTTTACCGCAGAAATATTCTTGGACCTCAACTGGCGAACCTGCCTATCAACAATGACAACTGGCTCCTCTTCATAACCCTGCCTCTCATCTAACTGAACCGTGTTGTAGTCTAACTCATGCGACCTATCGACATGGTACCTCCGGAGCATATACATGCGGATAGCTAGATGAACCCCTGATAGACTGGGAGGCAATGCAAGCTCATAAGAAACCTCCCTAACTCGTCTCAACACCTCAAATGGACATGTAAACCTTGGGCTCGACTTGCTCTTCTTTTCGAACCTCATGATCCCCTTCATCGACGAGACCTTCAAGATAACTTTCTCGCCCACCATAAATGATAAATCACGCGCTTTCTGAGCCGCGTAACCTTTTTCCTAGACTGTGCTGCGCAAAGTCGCTCCTGAATCAACTTTACCTTTAACGAGGAATCCTTTACCAAATTAGTATCATATAACTTAGCCTCGCCGGGCTCAAACCGTCCGATGGTAGAATGAAATCGCCGACCATTTAAGTCCATAAATGGAGTCATCTCGATGTTGTAATGATAATTGTTTTTGTAATCAAACTCGGGCAAAGGAAAGAATCGATCCCACTTCCCTCTGAAGTCAATCACACATGCTCTAAGCATATCTTCCAAGATCTGAACTGTCCACTCCGACTTCCCGTCGGTCTGTGGACGAAAAGTTGTGCTGAGCTCTACACAGGTCCCCAACTCACTCTGTATTGCTCTCCAGAAATGTGAAGTAAATTGTGGGCCTCTACCTGATATGGTGGAGACAGGCACACCATGCAACTGAACAATATCCTAAATGTAAATCTGGGCCAACCTCTCTGAAGAATACGTGGTCACCACTGGGATAAAGTGCATCGACTTGGTCAACCTGTCGACAATGACCTAAAATGAATCAAACTTCCACAAGGTCCGCGACAACCCAACTACGAAGTTCATAGTAATGGGCTCCCATTTCCACTCAGGTATAGTCATCTACTGGAGTAGGCCACTTGGCCTCTGGTTCTCATATTTAACATGCAGGCAATTTAGACATCTCGCCACATACTCTATTATGTCCTTCTTGATCTATCTCCACCAATAATGCTGCCTCAGGTTGCAATACATCTTCGTAGCACCGGGATGAATAGAATATCGAGAATTGTGTGCCTACTCTAGAATCTTTTCCCTCATCCCATCAACATTGGGAACACAAAGACGACCCTGGAGTCGAAGAAAACCATCCTCACCAATAGTAACCTCCTTGGCACCACCCTGTAGTACTGTCTCTCTGAGAACCAACAAGTGCGGATCATCAAACTAACGAGACTTGATCTGCTCAAATAGTGAAGACTGGGCAATGACTCATGAAAAAAATCGTCTGGCCTCTAAAATATCCAACCTCACAAGTCTGTTAGCCAAGGACTGGATGTCCAAAACTAGTGGGGCCTCTCCTCTACTGAAATGAATGCCAAACTACACATAGTCTCTACCTTTTAGATCAAGGCATCTGCTACTACATTCGCCTTGCCCAGATGATAAAGGATAGTAATATCATAATATTTTAATAACTCAAGCCACCTGCGCTGCCTCAAATTGAGATCCCTCTGCTTGATCAAATGGTGCAAGTTGCGATGATCGGTGTAAACCTCATAGGACACCCCATAAAGATAATGCCTCTAGATCTCAAGAGCATGAAAAATCACAACCAACTATAAATCATGAACATGGTAATTCTTCTCATGGGGCTTCAGCTAAGGCGAATCATTTACTATAACTCGCCCCTCCTACATAAATACATAACCCAAACTAACGCGTGAAGCGTCGCAATACACAATATACATCCCAGTACACAGTGGGGTGAAGTTAAGGCGGTCTTGAGCTTCTGAAAGCTCGCCTCGCAATCATCGGACTATCAGAACGGAGAACCCTTCTAGGTCAATCTAGTCAAAGGTGCTACAATAGATGAGAAGCCCTCCACAAACCAACGATAATAACCTGCTAACCCCAAGAAGCTCCTGATCTCAATCACTGTAGTAGGACGAGGCCAACTTTGAATTGCCTCGATCTTATTGGGGTCTACCTTAATACATTCACCTGATACAACATGCCCGAAGAACGCCACAGAATTTAACCAGAACTCACACTTGGAAAACTTAGCATATAGATTCTATTCCCGCAAGGTTTGAAGCACCATCTCAAATGATGCTCATGCTTCTACATGCTACGCGATTATATATACGACCTGAACACTCAGTTCATCAAATCCATAAACGTCGTCGGGGCGTTAGTCAAACCGAAGGACATCACTAGAAACTCATTATGGCCATATCTAGTCCGGAAAGCTGTCTTCAGAACATCCGTGTTACACCCCATGTTTTCGTACATGGAAGTACGCCATAAGTAAATTGATATAAGCTCATAAATGAGATGTTACATCCCGCATTTTTTCGTACGTTAAAGTTTCATCGTAAATTAAGCAACATAAGTTCGGAAATGAGATTATATTGAGATTATAAATATTATGTTATTTCAAACAAGTGATAATTAAATTCGTGAAGGTGAGAGGGTAAGCAAATAAAAAAAAATTTCGTCAAAGTTTGGCAATTTGGGATAAAATATGGTCCGAGCTATAATACCTGATATTTATGGACTAATGTCATACAAGGTACCATATGACCGTGGTAATATGATGTATAAAGTGTATTAAAAAAGAGTAGTATTTTAAGTAATTTGAGATAATTCTTAATTATGCGAGTGATTGGTTAATTATTGATTTAATGGGAGATTAACCATGTAATTAAGGATTTGTGGATAATTGTCGGCAGGGAAAAAGCCCCCCCCCCCCCCGTGGAATAAAGTAAAAAAGGGTCAAATGACTCTTGATTTAAGATACTAGATTAGAAAGACACATGGACTATGCACTTAGCCCTCAAAAACGTGGAAAGAATGACTATGTTAGTCATCTTTACAATTGTGTTTAATGGATATCAAAAATCCATTTTTGGAGGAGGTTTTGGAGTTCATATGGGACTTTATGTTAAAATATAAATGATAATTCTTAAAATTGTGAAGAAATTCATACGAAATTATACTGTGTATTAGCAACGGGATTTTGTGATTCTAAGGAAGTACAAAGCAATCTTTCTCAAGAATATCACACAGATTTTCCCCTACTTCGATCCGCCGTTACGTGTTGTTGCAATAAATATGTGTTAAAGAGATTGTCAAGAGAATCGGTTCAGGTATGTTTAGACTATCCCTTCTTTCTTTTTGGCATGATCCAAATAATACAAATGAAACAAGCAAAATACGCAACTTTCGTAAATGGCTCTATTCATAGAAATACTAGGGGTGTCTATATTCATGATTCCCCATGTGAATTATTGTTATATCTTCTGTTATGTGTCTCAGAAAAATACGTATTTGATAAAGTTTATCCGAAAGGCATATTGATTTTTATGGCGTTCCGAGAAAATCTTATTAACGTATTTCTTATGCACTTCATGCATTTATATATGTACATTGACCCATGACCAGATGTCGTTATATACGCATATGTATGTATATTATATGTATATAGGATGTGGGAAAAGGATACGGCGTTATATACGCACCACTACCTGATCAGCTGGTATATGTTGATGATTTGCCCACAGTGGCTGAAATGATATGATGGGATGCCCTCAGAGGCTTGATGATGTTATGAACGCATATACCTATGCATGGTATGAAATTTATACGCATATGCATGACATTATAAAAATGAAATGATTCACAGAGCTATGCAAACTTATATGTCGAGTCTTTTACTCCATGTTTCTCTCATGTCAATTATTTACTGATTTTCATTTCTTACATACTCGGTACATTATTTGTACTGACATCCCTTTTGCCTGGGGATTTTGTGTTTCATGTCCGTAGGTCTCGATAGACAGTTCGAGAGCCCTCTAAGTAGGCTATCAGCTCAGCGGAAGATGTTGGTGCGCTCCATTTGCTTCGGAGTTTCTTGTTTGGTTAGTATGATTTAGACATGTATTGTTTGGTATGGTGGGACTCTGTCCCAACCTTTATGAAAATTATGTATTCTTAGAGGCTTGTAGACAGATGTCATGTATGTATAATATTGTATGGCCTTGTCGGCCTATGTTCACTGTATGAGTGGTTATTTTGGTCTTATAGGCCCGTATGTCTTATGTATAGGTTGGTATTACATGTTGTATTCTACTTATCTCACATCAGCCTTCCGACTCAGTTATCCATGATAGTATGAAATGAAAAGATACGTTATGTTGGTACTCGGTTGAGTAAGGTACCCGATGCCCTTCGCGGCCCATCGGTTTGGGTCGTGACAATCCGAATCCTGAATCTTAAACTGATGGTAACCCGATCTCAAGTCGATCTTAGAGAACACCCTGGCACCCTGCAACTAGTCAAACAAGTCATCAATACGCGACAACGGGTACTTGTTCTTGATGGTAACCTTTTTCAACTGGCGGTAATCAATGCACATCCGCATAGTCCCATATTTCTTCTTCATAAATAACACCGTTGCACTCCAGGGTGATACAATTGGCCTGACAAACCCCTTTGCTAGCAACTCCTCAAGTTGTTCCTTCAATTCCTTTAACAATCTGATGGCATGTTTGGTAGATCAGAAGGAAACACATTGGAGAAATCCCGGACCACGGGCACTAAATTAATCATCGGAGTCTCTGTGGTAGTATCTCGAACATAAGCTAGATAAGGAAAAAAATCCTTCTCGACTATGTGTCGCTCCTTCGAAAAAGAGATAACCCGGCTAGATGCATCTATAGATGAACCCTTCCACTCCGATCTAGGCAACCATGGCATCACAAAAGTAACAGTCTTGGCATGATAATCAAGAATGGCGTGATATGAAGATAACCAGTCCATACCCAGGATGAACTCAAAGTCGATCATGTCGAGCAACAAAAGATATTCTCTAGTCTCATAACCACAGAACGTAACAATACATGATCAATAGATCTGATCCACAACAATGGAATCACCCACATGAGTGAATACATAAACAGGAGTACCCAGGGACTCACGAGAAACACGCAGGAAATGAGCAAATATAGATAAAATATATGAATATGTAGACCCTAGATCAAATAGTACTGAGGCATCCTTACCGTAGACAGAAATAATACCTGTGATTATGGCATCTGAGGCCACTACGTCTGGTCTGGTCGAAAAAGCATAGAACCTAGCTGGCACACCATCTGTTTGGCCTCTACTTGGCTGGCCTCTACCTCTAGGACGACCCCACCCACCTGTCCTCCGCCTCTGGGCGGCTGGATGGCTTGTGGGGAAGCTAGTGCTGTAATCATAGGCTGCTGCCCTGCTGCAGTGCCTTGCCCCGAATCCTGGGGCAAAACTTTCGCACATGACTAAGCTCCCCGCACTCAAAACAATCTCTCGGTGGGTGGTAGGAACTCTCTGGCATGGCGCTGAAATAAGGTCACACTTGAGCACTAGAGAAGGTGGCGGTGTTGTATATGTGGGCCTGCAAGACTGACCCCTCACAAACTGATATCTGCCCCTTGCCATGGCACCTCTAAATTCTCCAGAATATCGATACTGCTTATCCCTCATCACCACCTGCTCTCCGCTGCACTGACGTACACCCTTGATCCTCTAAGCTACCTCTACAACTAGCTCGTAAGAAGTCCCCATATCAACCTCTCGGACCATAAGGGACTGGATTCCTGAATGCAAACCCATAACGAACCTCTGCACCCTCTTTGCGTCAGTAGGAAGTATCATAAGTGCATGACAAGACTACTCATAAAATCTCGCCTCATAGTCGGTTACTGACATCTGCCCCTGTTGGAGATGCTTGAACTGAAGCCGTAACTCTTCCCTATGAGAGGGTGGGATATACCTATCCAGAAAGATATGGGTGAACCGGTCCCAAGTCATGGGAGGAGAATCTGCTGGTCTGTTGAGAAAATATGATTGCCACCACCTAGGGGCCCTGCCCTCCAGCTGGAAAGTAGTGAAATCCACCCCATGGGACTCCAATATCCTCATGTTGTGAAGTCTGTCCCTGCACTGATCAATAAAATCCTAGGGGTCCTCATGTCGCTTGCCTCTAAATACAGGAGGATGAAGCCTGGTCCATCTGTCCAATAGCTTCTGCGGATCGCCAGTCGCAACAAGCCCAGGCTCAGGTATAACTGTCGCAATTGGCTGAGCTCCACCCACAGATAGTGCGCCCGGGTGCAGATACTTTGTAGGCACTGAGGTCTTTTAAAATACGGGAAAGAACCATTTTACTCCATTTCTTTCCTCCATAGTCGACCTTGAGAGCTTGGAAAAGAGCCAAACGACCTAGCTATTGAAAGGTAAGTGATCTCTACTCTAATATTTTAATACATGAAATCCTAGGTAGATTAACCTCCTAATTAGTGAAAATCAAGGGTTAGAGTAAAAACCTAGGGCTTTATGAAATTTGGGGAATTACCCACTAAACTAGCTATGAAATCATACAAAAACCATATGGTAATGAACCTTAGGGTATGGGTAAGTATTTCCTTCAAGAATTTCCGGAATCCGAGCATGTGGGCCCGAGGTGTATTTTTGGAATTTTTAAAAGTAGGTTGAAATAACTACCTAATTAGGTAAATTTCATACTTTTTAGCATAGATTAAGTCATGTATACAACATTTGACTAGTTTCGAGTCCTTGAGAGACGAGTTTTGATGTTCAAGCGCGTTCTTGACCCGGAAAGTAGGTTTTACACGAGGTGAGTCTCCTTTCTAACCTTGTAAGAGGGAATTGTTCCCATAGGTGATTATGAATAATTGAATGTCCTTATTTGTGGGGGATACACACGCACGAAGTGATGAGAGTCCGTGCGTAGCTACTATTATGTATGCTGGGTAGTTCTAGGACTCACAAGCATGCTTTTATGTGCCTTACATGTGTCCCTAAATGTATTTGAGTTGCATAGTATCCTTGAATTGGTACGAAAGTACTAAGAAGTTATGTTCAAAAATCATATTGCTTAAGTTCTTGCTTGTACACACAATCTCTATTAAATCCCCAAAATATTGAAAAATTATGTGTATGTATACGGAACCCGCGTCGCATGTATGATTCGTGAGCGGGATAGCCCTACTATTATGTCAACCGAGTCGCATGTTCGATTTGTGAGCGGGGTAATAGGTAAATCTATGGTTCGAGCCGTTCGACCCTCGACAGTGCACATTTATTTTCGCGACGCTTCGGCAGTGCACATTTATTTTCGTGACGCTTCGGCCGTACACTTTCGACCTATTATGTGCTATATATAATTTACTGGGAGTGTAGTTGTAATTGCATAAACTGTTTCATGTGAAAAAGGGAATTTAGTACCTTATATGCTAGTGAAATTTGACATGAAAAGGTAATTACAATTAAACTTGATATTTTATGTCATTGTGATTACTACGACTATTATGCCTGCCTAGTCTTTATTAAATTATGTTATTTAGAGATTTTGACCCTAGTAATATCACATCTACCTCTCGTTACTACTTCTTCGAGATTAGGCGGGATACTCACTGTGTACATATCTGTTTATGTACTCATGCTACTGTACTTAATTGTACATGCTCTGAGGCAGGTGCATCTGGGAATTCATCCGGAGCTCGTCCCTGACGTATATTTTGCGTGGACTTCTTGGTGAGCTGCTTTCCTTGACGTATCTCTCTGGAAGCACCTTGGAGTTCCTCTTTTCTTTTGCTATGTCTGTATTACTTTTCTTCAGACATTAGGGCAAACTTGTACTTTCTTTTGGATACTCGTTTCTATTAGACGCCCGTAGACCTGTGACGCCAGTTCCTGGCATGCCCACGTAATGGATATTCTATTCGTTTGGGTTGAAATTATTGGTGCTGATTACTATATTTATTACTCACTTTTGGTTGTCTAAGTCACTTGTTTACTTCGAAATTAGAAATCTAAAAGAAAACCTCTCAAGTATGGGAAATTGTTTTATAAATTAAAAAGGGATCACTAATAAATTAAGGTTGGCTTGCCTGACATCGGAGTTTGGCGCCATCGCGGCCTAAATTGGGATTTGGGTCGTGACAGCTGAATGAAAATCAACCCTTTCCATTTGAATGTCACCCCTTATTACTAATCTTGTTCTGTATCTCCACACATCATCATCTTTTATAAATTCATTTATATCCAATTGGATTTTTATCCTTAGTCAACTCAATAATGTCCCAAGTATACCTGCCTCCAATGCGTCAAAGCCTCTTTCCAAGTTAGGCTGGCAGCTACCTGATTTAAGGAGTGAGGCTCTACTGTGGAAGTTAGAATAATAGAAGTAGATGTAGTAGATGAAAAAAAGAAAAAGAAATAGAAAGTTTGATCACAACCCGAGAAGTAAGGTTGTGGGGTCTGCTTGGCTTTCTAAGAGCTGGAAGAGAATGTGTAGCAGAAGTAATAGTTGCAGGACATGGAGGAAAAAGTGATGGATTAAATGCAAATTAAGGAGAAGTAGCTGATGGAGAAGAAGGATCTGAAGAAGAAGATATGAGAGGAAAATTAGTAGAAGAAGGGGTTGAAAAATCAGAAGGGTTGGGATCAAAATTAGAACATGAGTGAGTGGAGATAAGAGAGGAAAAAGAATAAAAGGGGGGGAGGGAAGATGAAATGAAAAGACAGATTCATGAAAAACAACATTCTAGAAATAAATATATTGCTCGTAACATTAACATATATTTTATTCCACCCCATGAGAAATTGATGGATCATATTCTCTTCATCTTCTTTTTTATAGACCAGCTTTAACAACACAACTGTAGGTCTTTGCATGACTGGACGTCATGATTCCTGTTTCATCCCAAAGCTTCTTTAGTTTGTTGAAATAAGAGACTATGTGACGAGCCCCTTGACATGTGAAAGCCAAATTTTTCCTAATTTTAAAAGTTTTAGTTTCATTAATTGTCTCATACCTATTATTTAACTGCTTTCAATACTCTCAAAACAAGAAAACTTGAAATTTTGATAAACTCGACTAACGGCAAGAACATGAGAACATCCAAACATAAAAATTCACCAATATGCCGTGAGGGTAAGATCAATATAAAATGTCTAGATATTGATGCAAAGTTCAAAAATCGAAACCTTTGGTCTGAAATGGATGCGAAATTCCAAAATAGAACAAGTGCTTAGAAAAAACCCACTAAATCATTGAACAAATAGAAGAAATTCCAAAATTAAACAAGTAACTAAAAGAAACCCTCTGAATCAATGAACAAACAGAGAAACAAAAGAAGAAAACTTAAAATTTTGATAAACTCGACTAACGGAAAGAAAGGGAGAACATCCAAACATAAAACTCCACCAAGATGCCGTGAGGGTAAGATCGATATAAAATGTCTAGATATTGATGCAAAGTTCCAAAATCGAAACCTTTAGTCTGAAATGGATGCGAAATTCCAAAATCTAACAAGTGCCTAGAAGAAACCCTCTAAATCATTGAACAAATAGAAGAAATTCCAAAATTAAACAAGTAAATAAAAGAAACCCTCTGAATCAATGAACAAACAGAGAAACATAAGAAGAAAACTTGAAATTTTGATAAACTCGACAAACGGCAAGAAAGGGAGAACATCCAAACATAAAACTCCACCAAGATGCCATGAGGGTAAGATCGATATATAATGTCTAAATATTGATGCAAAGTTCCAAAATCGAAACCTTTAGTCTGAAATGGATGCGAAATTCCAAAATCGAACAAGTGCCTAGAAGAAACCTTCTAAATCATTGAACAAATAGAAGAAATTCTAAAATTAAACAAGTAACTAAAAGAAACCCTCTGAATCAATGAACAAGCAGAGAAACAGAAGAAGAACACTTGAAATTTTGATAAACTTGACTAACGGCAAGAAAGGGAGAACATCCAAACATAAAACTCCACAAAGATGCCGTGAGGGTAAGATCGATATAAAATGTCCATATATTGATGCAAAGTTCATAAATCAAAACATTTAGTCTAAAATGGATGCAAAATTCCAAAATCGAACAAGTGCCTAGAAGAAACCCTCTGAATCAATGAACAACCAGAGAAACAGAAGAAGAAAACTTAAAATTTTAATAAACTCGACTAACGGAAAGAACGGAAGAATATCCAAACATAAAACTCCACCAAGATGATGTGAGGGTAAAATCGATATAAAATGTCTAGATATTGATGCAAAGTTCCAAACTCGAAACCTTTAGTCTGAAATGAATGCTAAATTCCAAAATCGAACAAGTGCCTAGAAGAAACCCTATAAATCATTGAAGAAATAGAAGAAATTCCAAAATTAAATAAGTAACAAAAAGAAACCCTCTGAATCAATGAACAAACAGAAAAACAGAAGAAGAAAATTTGAAATTTTGATAAACTCAACTAACGGCAAAAACGGGAGAAAATCCAAACATAAAACTCCACCAAGATGCTGTGAGGGTAAGATCGATATAAAATGTCTAAATATTGATGCAAAGTTCCAAAATCGAAACCTTTAGTCTGAAATGGATGCGAAATTCAAAAATTGAACAAGTGCCTAGAAGAAACCCTCTAAATCATTGAACAAATAAAAGAAATTCAAAAATTAAACAAGTAACTAAAAGAAACCCTCTGAATCAATGAAAAAATAGAGAAACAGAAGAAGAAAACTTGAAATTTTGAAAAACTCGACTAACGGAAAGAACGGGAGAACATCCAAACATAAAACTCCACCAATATACCGTGAGGAGTAAGATCGATATAAAATGTCTAGATATTGATGCAAAGTTCAAAAATCGAAACCTTTAGTCTGAAATGGATGCGAAATTCCGAAATCGAACAAGTGCCTAGAAGAGTCCCTCTAAATCATTGAACAAATAGAAGAAGATCAAAATTTAAACAAGTAACTAAAAGAAACCCTCTAAATCAATGAACAAACAGAGAAACAGAAAAAGAAAACTTGAAATTTTGACAAACTCGTCTAACAGCAAGAACAGGAGAACATCCAAACATAAAACTCCACCAAGATGCCGTGAGGGTAAGACCGATATAAAATGTCTTTATATTGATACAAAGTTCCAAAATTGAAACCTTTAGTCTGAAATGGATGCGAAATTCCAAAATCGAACAAGTGCCTTGAAGAAATCCTCTAAATCATTGAACAAATAGAAGAAATTCCAAAATTAAACAAGTAACTAAAAGAAACTCTCTGAATCAATGAACAAACAGAAAAAAAGAAGAAGAAAACTTGAAATTTTGATAAACTCGTCTAACGGCAAGAACGGAGAACATCAAAACATAAAACTCCACAAAGATGCCGTGAGGGTAAGATAATGTCTAGATATTGATGATAAGTTCCAAAATCGAAAGCATTAGTATGAAATGGATGCGAAATTCCAAAATCGAATAAGTGCCAAGAAGAAACCCTGTAAATCATTGAACAAATAGAAGAAATTCCAAAATTAAACAAGTAACTAAAAGAAACCCTCTGAATCAATGAACAAACAGAGAAACAGAAGAAGAAAACTTGAAATTTTGATAAACTCGACTAACGGAAAGAACGGGAGAACATCCAAACATAAAACTCCACCAAGATGCCGTGAGGGTAAGATCGATATAAAATGTCTAGATATTGATGCAAAGTTCCAAAATCGAAACCTTTAGTCTGAAATGGATGCAAAATTCCAAAATCTAACAAGTGCCTAGAAGAAACCCTCTAAATCATTGAACAAATAGAAGAAAATCCAAAATTAAACAAGTAACTAAAAGAAACCCTCTGAATCAATGAACAAACAGAGAAACAGAAGAAGAAAACTTTAAATTTTGATAAATTCGACTAATGGCAAGAACGGGAAAACATCCAAATATAAAACTCCACCAAGATGTCGTGAGGGTAAGATCGACCTAAAATGTCTAGATATTGATGCAATGTTCCAAAATCGAAACCTTTGTCTGATATGGATGCGAAATTCCAAAATCGAATAAGTGCCTAGAAGAAACCCTCTAAATCATAGAACAAATAGAAGAAATTCCAAAATTAAACAAGTAACTAAAAGAAACCCTCTGGATCAATGAACAAGCTGTGAAACAGAAGAAGAAACCTTGAAATTTCAATAAACTCGACTAATGGCAAGAACGAGAGAACATCCAAAGATAAAACTCCATCAAGATGCCGCGAGGGTAAGATCGATATAAAATTTCTAGATATCTCAAAAATCGAACAAGTTCCTAGAAGAAACCCTCTAAATCATTGAACAAATAGAAGAAATTCCAAAATTAAACAAGTAACTAAAAGAAACCCTCTGAATCAATGAACAAACGGAGAAACAAAAAAAGAAAATATGAAATTTGGATAAACTCGACTAACGGAAAGAACGAGAGAACATCCAAACAAAAAAATCCACCAAGATGCGGTGAGGGTAAGATCGATATAAAATGTCTAGATATTGATGCAAAGTTCATAAATCGAAAACTTAAGTCTGAAATGGATACGAAATTCCAAAATCGAACAAGTGCCTAGAAGAAACCCTCTAAATTATTGAACAAATAGAAGAAATTCAAAAATTAAATAACTAACTAATAGAAACCCTCTGAATCAATGAACAAATAAAAAAACAAATGAAGAAAACTCGAAATTTTAACAAATTCGTCTAAAGGCAAGAACGGGAGAACATCCAAACATAAAACTCCACCAAGATGTCGTAAGGGTAAGGTCGATATAAAATGTCTAAATATTGATGCAAAGTTCCAAAATCGAAACCTTTAGTCTGAAATAGATATTACCCGTGAGGGTACTATCGATATAACATCTGTAGATATACAAAGTTCCAAAACCGAAACCTTAGTCTGAAATGGATGCGAAATTCTAAAATCGAACAAGTGCCTAGAAGAATCCCTCTAAATTATTGAACAAATAGAAGAAATTCCAAGTTTAAACAAGTAACTAAAGGAAACCCTCTGAATCAATGAACAAACAGAGAAACAGAAGAAGAAAACATGAAATTTTGATAAACTCGACTAACGGCAAGAACAAGAGAACATCCAAACATAGAACTCGACCTATATGCCGTGAGTGTAAGATCGATATAAAATTTCTAGATATTGATGCAAAGTTCCAAAACCGAAACCTTTGGTCTGAAACGGATGCGAAATTCCAAAATCATACAAGTGCTTAGAAAAAACCCTCTAAATCATTAAACAAATAGAAGAAATTCCAAAATTAAAAAAGTAACTAATAGAAACCCTCTCAATCAATGAACAAACAGAGAAACAGAAGAAGAAAACTTGAAATTTTGATAAACTCGACTAACGGCAAGAACAAGAGAACATCCAAACATAAAACTTGACCTATATGCCGTGAGTGTAAGATCGATATAAAATGTCTAGATATTGATGCAAAGTTCCAAAATCGAAACCTTTGGTCTGAAACGGATGCGAAATTCCAAAATCATACAAGTGCTTAGAAAAAACTCTCTAAATCATTAAACAAATAGAAGAAATTCCAAAATTAAAAAAGTAACTAAAAGAAACCCTCTCAATCAATGAACAAACAGAGAAACAGAAGAAGAAAACTTGAAATTTGGATAAACTCGACTAACGGAAAGAACGAGAGAACATCCAAACAAAAAACTCCACCAAGATGCCGTGAGAGTAAGATCGATATAAAATGTCTAGATATTGATGCAAAGTTCATAAATCGAAAACTTAAGTCAGAAACGGATACGAAATTCCAAAACCGAACAAGTGCCTAGAAGAAACCCTCTAAATTATTGAACAAATAGAAGAAATTCAAAAATTAAAAAACTAACTAATAGAAACCCTCTGAATCAATGAACAAATGGAAAAACAAAAGAAGAAAACTCGAAATTTTGACAAATTCGTCTAAAGGCAAGAACGGGAGAACATCCAAACATAAAACTCCACCAAGATGTCGTAAGGGTAAGATCGATATAAAATGTCTAAATATTGATGCAAAGTTCCAAAATCGAAACCTTTAGTCTGAAATAG